>CBVK0100417840.1:0-20545 GCA_900067695.1 Picea abies
TGTCCTTCGTGTCCCATGTCCCCGTGTCATGTGACTTAGGGGGCACACCATTGATCAGGTTACATTCCCCTGGATTTAACCAACACCTTGAGGTGGCCATGGGGGCACTTGGAGGTAGGACTCGAACTTATGGCACCAAGAGGTGACAACTCACGTGTAAATATTACAAGCCCAAGCCCACTTAATGTTATCCTTAAGGCCTACCAAAATTTGAAGTCAAACTGGTTGTGGTCAAGTGCTTAAGTTAAAGCAATTTCAATGCTGAAACACATCTTCAAATCACCCCCAAGACATGTTGCATTAATGCAACTGATAAAATCATACCACATCCGAGACTGTGGGAGTCCCGACAAACATGTCAGCCCATGGATGCAGTGTATCTCAACGGATGAGGCCAGGTGCAAAACCTAGAAATATTTGGCAGAATAGATGCCCCTCGATTGTGGCAATTACACCACAGGCAGGCCCTCTTTGTTAACAAATGACCATTTACCAACCAAAAAAATGAATGAAATCATTTAAAAGTAGAAAAGTGATTAGCCAACTTACCAACTATAGCATACTATAAATACTAGTGCAAATAAATGGATATCTTGGTTTTTGAACATACCCTTGCTAACCTTTGTATTTAATTATTCTCTTATGAGTTTTTGAACATACCCTTGCTAACCTTTGTATTTAATTATTCTCTTATGAGAGTATTTTTATAAAAGAGCTTTCAGTGATTTACATTTCTTTAGCAACATCTTGCTAACCTTTGTATTTAATTATTCTCTTATGAGAGTATTTTTATAAAAGAGCTTTCAGTGATATACATTTCTTTAGCAACATCTGCAGTCTCCATTTTGCCATTAATTCAAGTTGCCGAATGTGTACTTTAAGCAATCTTCACTTCTTCCTGAAGGGTAGGATACATTGCCCGTACAGTGTCGAGTAGAAACCTATCTCCGCCATGCCTTGCCATCATTGACACAGCCAAAGGACACTTATCATGTTGCCCTACAGGTATGCTCACCTGTTGTCATTTACAAAAATTAAAACATAATTTAGCTACACAAATACAGCATATTAAACAAGCAATGCCTAATCACTAAACGTGGGCAAGCAAAATTTTCACAATCTAATATCAGCTGTAGTGAATATTTATAAAATGAAAACCTGAATGCTTACATAGAGCAAGCTGGGAAATTTACCTGTCTCCGGATCTTGAAATACTATAGTTGTCTCACAAATACATCTTTATCATCTTATGGCATTAACATGAGGTGCAATAAAGCTGGATTGACAAACTATGTACTAAGATCTGACATTTTAAACATACCTGACAGCATCCAGACATGCCAGATATACACAACAGTGTAAAAGCCCTTATGCGGAACTCCTCCAACAAAATTTCCTTCATATTGAGCTTAGGTGCAGGACCTGGAGTTGTAGGAATGATTAGGATTGCATCGTCCTGCCAACACCATACACAATTGTAAAGAGACAAGATAACATTCTCTTTAAATAATGAAGCTCCGATTGGGAGCAGATGAACTAGAAACAGCTCAAGAATCCAAAGAAGAACGGTCAGCGCCGTCTGACTATGGCTTGAAAATAACAGCCATCTCAAAAAATGTCATAACTCTAGCGAACACTTATTTTAATAGATTACATTGTTGATACCGTCCTCGAAGACTTCAGCAATGCATGGTAGGTAGATAGTAGTTGGACATCAAGCAAATGACTTCAGTAACAAGCACAGCATTATCTGACTGCATAATCATGCAGTCCAAAAGGGTACATTTCTGTATATACATGGAACTAATTTGAGTCAATAGGAGGATCAGTAAGTCAAGATCAACTGAGTTTTTAGTGATGAGTTGCCGCAGTGTTGATGTTGATGATGGTACTTTATTGATGTTCTTGCTAAATAGTTGTCATAAAAATTACTGCCTTGACAGAACTCACCAGCCTAGTCCTTCAAGACAGCACAATAGCTTCATAAAAGGAAACGTAGAAATCAAGTATCCCTTGTGGAATCTAAAAACCATAAAGGGTCTAACTCATCCTACTTCGCCATATTCAAAACATGTGACTTATCCATTGACTCAAATCAATTAGAAATGTCCCTTGAAATAAGAAATAAAACTAAGTTATTCAATCAATACCTTTACTATTATAGACCTAAAAATGCATACACTGATGATTTCTAGCATGTCCGACTAGTTATTTCTGATCACTAACATACATATATACCTTCAAAAGTGCATTAACTGCTTCGCGTGCCTCATCCTTAGCCTTCAAACAATGTCCAATATTTTCATTGTTTGTCTCTAGAGCTGCACGTACACGACCAGATATACCAGGTCCTAAGTCAGGCTTTACACTGTTGATCCACTCTTCATGATTCATTTTGAACTCATACCTACATAATCCAATCACCAAACCTTTCAGATTTAGAAATAAGTGGTGGTAAAACAAGATAGCACTTTGAAAATGAAGAATTCTCTCAGCAGAAGTCAAGCATGAATAAATCTACAAGCTAAAGACCTCATGCAACTGTGTTGAGCAAAGCCTTTGTAACAGATGGCAAACAAAAATGCAGTGATGGTTACATAAAAGATCATATCAAGAATACTGTCCATGAAATCAACCAATGAGAACAAGCAATTCTAGAAAAAAGATATTCTCTTTGAGGTTAACCTGTATTTTATATCTATTCTTTTGTTGATTTTATACTGCGGTTATCTTTCAAGATGCTGCTATAAATCCTAAAAATCTTAACCGACCAGGTGGTTTCAGATAAGCTACATACTCAATAGTGCAAGATTAGATTTCTCCAATTAAAACCTCTCAAAGACTTCATCTTGGGAATCAATGCTAAGAGTCATCCATTGGAGGAAAGGTCGGTATCATACAAAACCAGGAAAATAGGTGTAGTTACGATGTTTATTTAATTTGTGTCCGGACTCAGACTATCATATTTATCAGTTATAGTCAGGGCAACCCAGGTTGCTAAAACCGTATCAACATTGTTAACAGTATGTCTCAAGGGAAATTTCTGGACTCCATGGTAGCCAAATGTGGGAACTTAATATTTTGACAAAATACCCGGTTTAAATCTTGTCCATACAATCAAGTAAAAACCTCCTAGAGATATAAACAAAAGACCAACATGTTGGGATCGGTCATAATCAATATCAATATGTGATAATGTAAAATGGAGGCATCAACCCCAGCTCCAGCAAGCAGATGTGCAAAACAAAGCAATTAAGAGATTGACTTGAACCAATAAGCCAAAACAATGCAAGAAATGAAAGGTGCCTCATGCTGAAAAATGAAGGCAAGCCAGAGAGGTATCTCTTCCATCATCTAAGGCCTATATCTGTCTTACAAACTTAAGTGGTGATTCATCCACAATTAATAACTCCCTGGTATGTACCTACGATTGTTATCTGTAAAGGCCTGACAGTGGAATGTGGTTGGCAGTTGCTAACTAATAGTCCTACTCAATTAGCAATACCTCATATATATGAAAGTATCAAGTGCATCCACAATACTTGTGTACTGAGATAGTTAAAGACAACAGCAGGAAAATAAGTTATTGGAACTTGACTGAGATTTGGTTGTCTCTCAATAAGTAACATAAATGTTCAATAAGATCTCTAACTAAATGCACTATGCACATCCAGTCAAGCAATTATGAATACCTATTTGTACATGACTTAACAAATAAATTCTTTATATGTTCAAAAGCTGTCTAACAAACAGTGTTATGCATATCTGGTACTCAGCCACTACCCAAACCTATTTGTAAGTCACCTAACAAACATCAAAGATCTTTTAGTTTAACTTCAGAGAATACCAAGACTTTACATTGGTAGTGATTAATGAGGCAATAGAAGTTAAATATAAACAAGGCTTCAAAAATGTTCTGTTACCCACTCCCTAACAACTTTATCCCAAAGTATCCTCAACTTCTCAATAGATAATATCTAAGTCACCTAACACGATGACACGGGACACAGAGGACATGGAAATACGAGTGTCCGACATGAGACACGACAACCCCAGAAACAGGACATGAACACACTTTCAGGGACCTAGTGTGGGAACACTGGACATACTTTCGGGCAAGCTCAACTGAGTCGGCAAGCTCCCAATTCACCTCAGCTCTTAAAAACCTTAAGGTGATTGTTGTAAATTGGGCTACTAACCATCGTCGGGATCTTGATCAGTACCTTTGTGTTACTGAGGTAGAGATAGAACTATTGTATGGGAAATTGAAGCATGGGCAATGGTCTACTTTGGAACAAGAGAAACGTCGAGAGTTGGAAGCTCGAAGGAATCGAATTCTTCTTGAGAAGCAAAAAGTGTGGCATTTAAAAATCTGGGCTTTATGGCTTGCTGTTGGTGATCAAAACACAAAGTACTTTCAAAACTTTGCAAACTATAGAAGAAACTACAACACTATATGGGAATTGAGAGATGCAAATGGGGTTTCGGATCACAGCTTTAAGGAGCTTGCAGCCTTAGGGGTCGAGCACTTTCAGGGGCTGTTCAAGGAAAATGCACAAGTCAAGATGGGAGAGATGCTCCGAATGATTGCAATTTTCCCTAGGATGATTGAAGAAGAAGATCTCAGGGACCTATTCCATTAAGTATCAAGAGAAGAGTTGCAGGCGATCATTGCATCGTTTGAAAAGGACAAATGCTCGGGTCCTGACGGATGGACGACTGAGTTCTACGAGGACTTTTTTGAAGTCATAGGTGATGATCTACTTCGAGTGGTGGAGGAGGTAAGGACCTCAGGTAAACTGCTCCCCGATCTCAACTCTACCTTTATCGTTGTCATTTCGAAGCTTGATCATCCATCGTCCTTTGCTGAATTTCGGCCCATTGCTCTATGTAATTGCATTTACAAAATTATTGCGAAGATTATAGTCGTCGAGATAAAGCCCATTCTCTCTAATTTTATTAGTCCTGAACAATTTGGCTTCCTTAAAGGTCTCCTTATTCATGAGACCATTGGGTCTGCCCAAAAGAGCCTACACACCATCAAAACTCAAAAGAGAGTTGTTTCAATTCTTAAGATCAACCTATCTAAAGCTTATGATCGTGTTTCCTGGTTGTACCTTCAGCAATTGCTCTTGCAAATTGGTTTTGGCTTGGATATGGTGAAATGGATCATGACTTGTGTCACAACCATCTCCTTTGTTGTCCTAATAAACGGGGTAGGATCCCCTTTTCTCAGCCTGGCAGAGGCCTCCGTCGGGGCTTCCTGTTGTCGCCTTACCTTTTTCTCCCCATTGTGGATGGACTCAGTCGTGCACTAGAGGCTACTAAAAGCAAAAATACGGTGAGGGGTCTTCAAATTGGAAGAAACATGGACCTATCGGACCTACTATTTGTTGATGATATATTAATATTCTGCCTGTGTGAATCCTCGTAAGGGCATAAGTTGAAGGAAATCCTAGATTGGTTCTATGATGCGACAGGAATGCTAATAAATGATGAAAAGTCTGTCATCTTCTTTTCGGAGTTTGTAGAGGAGGAACGTGTTCATATTCAACCTATTTTTCAATTCTCTGCTCATAATATTGGGGAGGGTATCAAATACCTGGGGTTTTCCTAAAACCCAATAATTATAGAAAGGCAAATTGGAAGTGGTTGCTAGCACATATTGAGAAGAGGATCAGTTGTTGGTGCAATAGATGGATATTGCATGGTGGCTGGCTAACACTAGTAAAATCGGTGTTGGAAGCTACTCCTATTTACTGGCACCTTCTAGCATATATTCCAAAAGGGGTCCTCACTAGTATCAGAAAGATATGTTTCAATTACTTGTGGAAGAATAGTGTTGAATTCCTTGGTTTTCATTTGGTTGCATGGAAGCAACTATCTAAGCCAACATTTGGTTGGTTAGTGTAGAATTCCTTGGTTCTCATTTGGTTGGTTAGTGTTGAATTCCTTGGTTCTCATTTGGTTCTCATCGACTTGATCCGACGAAGACAACAGCCTACCGAAAATGTCTCCAGTCAGTGGCGGGCGTTAACACTAGCCTTTCCAATTATAGGTAGATTTTTGGCTTGGAAGGTGGGGACAAGTGCAAATGTAAAGGTAGGTGTCAAAACTATAGCAGGTTGTTGCAACCAAAGTTCTATCTCCAATGGCCTTATCACATCTCCGCAAAGCAGGACGAAGCACATTAAACAGGTGTGGGGACCATGAGTTTTCAACGATATGGAGCTAATGTTGGAAGTCAACATAAGTAATGAATTTAGATGCACAGTGGCATCCTGAATGGTCAATGTATATTCGAGGATTGATGAGGGCTCATGTTTGACTCTTCAACAATGAGGATGAATTGGTGTGGCAATATAAAAAATCAGGGGGCTCCTACATAGAAAAATTGGGATATCGAGCTATGATGTGTGATAAGGCTCAGGAGCCGAAGTGGTAATTTTCAAAGCTATGGAAAATAAATGGACCGCCAAAGAGCATATTATGTTTCTGGCTCATCCTTCAAGGGAAGCTCCTCACTTGGGACCGGTTACAAATAAGAGGGAAGCAGGGACCTCGGTTTTGCTACTTATGAAAAAACTAGGATGAAACAAACAGTCATTTGTTTTTACAATGCCCCTTCACAATCCAAGATTGGCAAGAAATTGAGCAAAGTTTGGGTATGTCTCTTTTCTGTGGAAAGAATCTATCTCTGATTGTTTTCATGAGTTTTTCTTGAATCCCTTTATAAAGCCTTTGCGTCCATTTCCTATTCTGGTGGCTTGGGGTATATGGCTAGCACAGAATTCGGTGGTATTCGAAGGTAAGACACATCCCACTTTCAAAATCTACCAGCAAGTGATGGCTATGCTATCGAATTTCAAATATGTACCGAAAAGAATAAAAGATAAAGCAATATCAAAGGTGTTGATTGCAAATCCATGGCGTGGGGTTTTTTTTGATGGTGCATGCCACGGAGAGAGTGTGACGTGTGGCCTTGGTTTTGTGCTTCATTTTTCTCACTGTCATTATATCACCACTGGGAAAGCTAATCTGGGTAAAGGCAAAAATAATAAAGGAGAGTTTCAGGCTCTCCTCAAAGTTTCAAACTTCTTAAATGTGCTTTGAAATGGAATGTTCAGGCATTGAAAGTATTTGGGGACTCCAAACTAATTGATGATTGGATGAATGTGAGTGTGCCAATTGACTGATCTTTCTTTATGTATGATCGGTCAGTTCTTGAAATCTTGTGCCAGTAATTTCCAGCGATTATCTCTTACCCATGTTTACAGAGAAAACAATGCTTTGGCGAACTCACTCTCCAAAGAGGCCATCTCTCTACCTAAAATCAAGCTCGTTATGGAGGTTCATGTAAATGGGGAGGTGAACGCCTACCAGGAAGATCTTTTCTCTGACATCTAGACTCATCTGTGATGGGTTTCTAAAGAATCGATGATAGTTTTGTTTTATTGTTTTAACTGAAATGTAAAAGTCAAATGACTTAGTATTTCTATATGTTGTTGGTTGTAGACAGAAAGTTTTTGGGTGTGCCCCAGCACCTAAGGAATGTAACTTTTTTTTTCTTTCAAAATAAAGATATGTAAACTACAGAGAATACCAAGACTCTACATTGGCAGTGATTAATGAGGCAATAGAAGTTTAATATAAACAAGTTCTTAGAAATGTTTTGTTACCCAAACCCTAACAACTTTATTCCAAAGTATCCTCAATTTCTTGATAGATAATATATAAGTCACCTGACACAATGTCACGGGGCACAGAAATACAAGTGTCCAACATGAGACACGATGACCCGAAAACAGGATACGAAGGACAATATATATATATATATATTAAAAAATAACTTATTACACATACAAAAATGAAATATAGACATAAAGATTCAAATTTTGTTAGAAACTAGAACATTTACATGATACAAATTCAATCATACAACTAGTTACTACTTACTAGTACTACATAAATGATGATCAATGACACACAAAAGAAATTAGAACCATAAACTATAGTTTTCTCATTAAGTCATCAAAATCGAAATGTATTACATAGATGTTGAGTCACTACTACTATAGGTGGGAATGCCAATGGAAATTACAAAATAGGGTAGATACTAGAACTGTAGATGGAAGAATCTGATAACTCATGACTATCAGTAGCCCTCCTACATGTCAAAATCATCAAAATCAGCATCATTGCCACTGCTCTTTCCTCCATCCTCCTCCTCCTCTTCTATATCCAATCTTTGCATCTACTAGTGTGGAGGATGACCCCTCAAGAGGATCACCATCGTCAAAAGTGACCAGCTCTAGCACTAGATCATTAAAATCCAAGTTGGCTAATGCTAACTCAACACTGTTGTCCAAAACCATATCATTGGGAAACACATCCCACATCTTTGTCTTTCCATTCAACCACTCCTCCCTCTACCTATAATAAGACAGAGGTTGGTGTGCACATACACCATTGTCTCTACCTTGGACTACTCAAGACTGCTCTTCTTCAAACTATACAAATTCTCACATGTGCTCCAATTCCTCTCGCAACAAGAGGATGAAGTAACCAGAGAGAGGAACCTCATGGCTAATTGTTGGAGGAAAAAACAACCAATCTGGTTGATAAATCCACCTACCAATCACTTGGAATCCCTTCAAATCTGCAATAAACCCTTCAGCTGCACACCAACACACCTCAAGGCTCTAACTTGCAAGAGAAAAATGCAAAAAAATGAGGGGCAGATCACTTTCCTAATGACCCGCGGGACCCTTTTCACATGACACGTGTCCTAAAATTGGGACACGATTAGGGCACTTGTCAAACACTTATCCTATTGTATCTATGTCTGACACGAAGGATACGGGCACGGGGGCCCTTAAGGGTGTGTCCTGTTACTTAGGATAATATGCATCAAATGTCAAGAGCACCTACAATCATTTAGAAATGAGAGTGGCCTAACTTGGAGTTTGTGTTGAGATTCAATGTTATTAGAAAAATCAATAAAATAAAATAAAAACGTGAAACACTAAACCTAACCCTATGCCTCCCTAATGCTATTTAAAGAGGTCCCCACCCTCCATTTCACTCACACAATTCATTTGAGCAATTTCAAATTTTTGAGCTAAAGTTCTTGGGCTGATTTGGAGAGTTGATTGTGTTGAATTTTTAATGGTGACTCAAGCACATGTAGTTTCTTTTCAATTTAGCATGAATTTGAACCATAAACAATGCAGCAACACAATAGTTGCAACAAACCAAGATCACAAGAAGAATAACCATGCACAAGACACAAGAAGTTATCCTGGGAAAACCCTTCTCAAACAAGGGAAAAAACCCAACAACCCTTTACTATATTGCCAAGAGAAGATCATCCTCACACCATAAACCCGAGCGCACACAAGAGGGTGCTCTATGACCAAGAAAGTGTAATGTTCCTGACTTGGCTAGTCTAGGAAACGCTGCTAATGTGTATGTAGGATCAATGGTTTACAACATATAAATGATCATACAAATAATAAACGCGACAAAGGACTACAAAGTTTGTATTATGATATCTCTGTGGATTACAAAATGGCCGAATGCAGCTGAATAAATTGACAATACTCGACTAGATCAAAGTAACAAATAAGCAATTGCGGCTGAATAAAATAACAACACTTGGCTAGATCAAAAGACAAAAGGATCTTAGCCAAAATACAAATAAGCAACTAAAAGATAATACCTGGAATATGGGAGCACTGCGGAATCAATGAAGAATGATGGAAGACCTGGATAAGTGCGCACCAAATTTCAGCTCTCCAAGTAATGCGTTTACTGAATGAGATGAATGATCCACAATGGGGATCATTCACTAATATATACATGACCTAACTCAATGAATAGACATGTCTATTGGCACAATAGGGCCGACTTGTACAACTCAATAATACAATTAGTATTTTACATAATATTAAGTATCTTTACACAGTAGGGCCAACTTGTACCCTTCAAAATACAAATTAGGGTTTTACAATAGTCTTACTCTTTGACAATATAGCAAGGGGTATCACACACATCCTCTAGTGCTTTGCCACTAGGGACAAGTCCACATGTGCTCAACCACAAGGGACGTCACTCTCAAACAGATCAACTCAACTAAATCCATAGGAGTACGAACTGGAGAGCCATCTCAAGTCGACTCAACTAAGTCCATAGGAGTTTGACATGAGACCATCTCAAGTCATCTCAACTCAGTCTAGAGGAGCACGACAAGAGACCAACACACTGTTGATGATTACAGCTTCATGAGACATCCTCCAGATCGTTCTCCTTTGAACTGAGCTGAGACATCTGTGAGTGAGAGCCCAAGTGTTGGGTGTGCCCATGTGATGGGTGTACGTCAGACTCTGGACTGAGTTGTTATGACGTGTGGTCTCTTGCTTTGTACTCCTCTGGACTGGGTTGAGTCAACTTGAGATGGTCTCCTTCCTTGTACTCATGTGGACTGAGTTGAGTCACCTTGAGATGGTACTCCAGATGATTCTCCAGTGGACTCAATTGAGATAGATATCTGTTAAGTATGACGTCCCTGTGGCTGAGCAAAAGTGGACATGTCCCTAGTGATTGAGCACTACTGGACGTGTGGATCCCTTATTATATTTAAGTGTAAGATTTACTTGTAACCCTAATTGTGATGTGAAGGGTGCAAGTCGGCCCCACCATATGTGAAAGATAATTAATGTTTATGTAATGATTAATTATATTACTGAGTTATTGAGGCCGACCCTATTCTGCCAAGAGATACACCTATTGTTGTGTCTAGTCTTGTATAAATAGAGGTGAATCCCCATTGAGGATTACACACTCTCTCACTTGTCATTTGGAAATTTCAGATCTACTTGTACGGCTGAAGTGTGCACCTCTCTTGGGTGCTAGTTTCAAGGGTGTGATGACGTGTGGTTTCTTGTCTACTCATCTGGACTGAGTTGAGATGACTCGAGATGGTCTCCTACCTTGTACTCCTCTGGACTGAGTTGAGTCGGCTTGAGATGGTCTCCTCCCTTGTACTCCTATGGACTTAGTTGAGTCGGCTTGAGATGGCTCTCCAGATGGTACTCATGTGGACTGAGTTGAGTTAATCTGTTGAGAGTGACGTCCATGTGGGTGAGCACAGGTGGACGTGTCCCTAGTGGCTGAGCACTAGAGGATGTGTGAGATCCCTTGCTATATTGTCAGAGAGTGAGACTTTGGTAAAACCCTAATTTGTGTTGTAAAGGGTACAAGTCGACCCCACCATGTAAAGATAATTAATATTGTGTAATTATTAATTATATTATTAAGTTGTATTGGTCGGCCCTATTGTGCCAATAGACACATCATTTGATGTCATAGGTTTTGTATAAATAAAGAGTGAATCTTCATTGTTGATTACACACACTTGTCATGTCATAATTTCAGAAGTTGTGGTCTAAAATTATGAGGACTGCAATTCGCACTTCTCTAGGAGCTAGCTTTCTCAGTCATAGCAGCACCCTTTTGTGTGCTAGGTTTGGTGGTGGATGGTGGATCTTCTCTTGGCAATATAATAATGGGATTGCGGGGTTTTTCCCTTGGTTAAGAAGGGTTTTCCCAGGATACTTCTTGTGTTCTTGTGCATTGTTATTCTTCTTGTGATATTCGTTTATTGTAGCTATTATCATGTTCCTGCAGTGGTTATGGTTGTAGCTTATGCTAAACAAAAATAAAATTAAAATGCATGAGCTAAGCATCAAAAACTTAACACTTGTGAGATTTCAAAAATTTAAAGCTCAGGTTGAGAACCTGACCGGGAGGAGGACCTAGGTGTTGAGATCAGATAATGGAGGAGAGTATACCTCCAGGGATTTTAGGGATTTATGTATTGAGGCAAGGATCAAGAGGGAGTACATCGTTCCTTATAACCCTCAGCAAAATGGGGTTGCAGAGAGGAAGAACAGAACCATCATTGAGGCAACCAAAGCGATGATACATGATCAAAATCTACCTATGACTCTGTGGGCAGAAGCATCCATGACAGCGGTGTATGTTCAAAACAAGAGTCCTCATCAGAGTTTGAAGAACATGACTCCCAAAGAAGCCTTCACCAGATTGAAGCCTGAGGTTGGACAGTTCAGGATATTTGGGTGTCTAGTATACTTTCAGGTACCCAAGGAGAAGAGGACCAAGCTAGACCCTTCAGGCAGAAAGGGTACATTTTTGGGGTAGAGTGAATCTTCGAAGGCATATCGGATCTACATCCCTGGTCAGAGACAGATTGAAGTGAGCAGAGATGTCATCTTTGAGGAAGAGAGAACCTTTCGAAGATCCAGAGAATCTCAAATGGAGATTGACAGCGAGACAATACCTTCTCCCCCTTCAGCAGTTCAGAGGGAGACAACCATCAATCCAGTTGATCCAGTTGATCCAGTAGTTCCAGTTCATGTTCCTAGAGACATTGCAGTAGGCCATAAAAGGCATGCTTGAGCTCGACAGACTTTGCAAGAGGCAGAGGGACATGCAGCTCCTCGAGTCACATTCCGAGAGTGAAAGAAACCATAGATATTTTCGAGCTATATTTCAGCTATGAGCCACATCATTGATACTAAGCCTTCTTGTCATGGAGAAGCAGCAGGTCAGCAGGTATGGCAAGATGCCATGACAGAAGAGTATCGGTCCATCATGAAGAATGATGTGTGGGATATTGTTCCGAGACCAGAAGGGAAGCCTGTAGTGACTTACAAGTGGATCTATAAGATCAAGCATGCAGTTGATGGAAGTGTTGAGAAGTACAAAGCGAGATTTGTGTCTAAAGAATTCTCTCAGGTGGAGGGAATTGATTATGAGGAGACATTTGCTCTTGTTGCCCGATACACTTCCATCCATACGATTATTGCCCTAGCTCCATCTATGGGTTGGAGACTACATCAAATGGATGTAAAGAAAGCCTTTCTCAATGGTCAGATTGAGGAAGAGGTTTACATCGAGCACCCAGATGGATTCGTGATACATGAGCAGAAATCTCATGTGTGTAGGTTGAAGAAAGCCCTGTATGGACTAAAGCAGGCACCTCGTGCTTGGTACGAGAAGATGGATGGATTCTTGATGAGTTTGGGTTTCAGCAAGACTGTTGCTGATCCAAACCTATACTATCACATTGTTGGTGACAAGTGCCTGATTTTGGTCCTGTACGTTGATGATTTATTCCTCACCGGTTCAGAAAGTCTTATTGTTGAATGCAAGCGTGCATTGACTTTTGAATTCGAGATGAAGGATCTGGGTATGATGCACTACTTCTTGGGAATAGAAGTATGGCAGAGGACTGATGAGATTTTCCTGAGTCATGGAAAATATACAGTGGAGATATAGAAGAAATTCGGTATGACAGACTGCAAATCCATGCCTACATCGATGGTGATGGATATGAAGAAAATGAACGAGGCTTCTACTGATTCAGGCGAGATTGATCCACATCTTTATCGACAACTAATTGGATCGTTGATGTATCTGGTTAACACCAAACCTGATATATGTTATGCAATGAACATACTTAGTCAGTGTATGAGTCAACCAAGACAAACTCACTGGATAGCAGCGAAGCATGTATTGAGATATCTACGAGGCATAGTTGGATATGGCCTGAGATATGCCTCCGGTGTAGACATGAGATTGCAGGGATATGTCAATGCAGATTGGGCATGGAGCGCAATGGACCAGAAGAGCACATCTAGTTGTTGTTTTACCTTGGGATCTGCCATGGTTTCCTGGTGCAATAGGAAACAGAGCTTTGTGGCTTCGAGTACCACAAAATCAGAGTACATAGCGTTATGTGTGGCAGTCCGCGAAGAAGTGTGGCTTCGCAAGCTCCTTGCAAATTTATTTGGTCATGAGATGGATTCCACTATTATTCATTGTGATAACCAGAGTTGTGTGAAGCTCTCAGAGAATCATGTGTTTCACGATAAATCGAAACACATTGAGATCAAATACCATTATATCAGAGATATGGTGCAGAGGAAAGCAGTACACGTGCACTACATTTCTATACATGAGCAAATTGCAGATGTCTTCACCAAACCGCTTGCTAGCACCAAGTTCGAGTACTTCCGTAAGAGACTTGGCCTGGTGGAGAATGCCTCCCTAGATGAGAGGGAATGTTGATGATTGCAGCTTCATGAGACATCCTCCAGATCATTCTCCTCTGGACTGAGTTGAGGCATCTGTGAGTGAGAGCCCAAGTCTTGGGTGTGCCCATGTGATGGGTGTACGTCAGAATTTGGATTGAGTTGTTATAGCGTGTGGTATATTGCTTTGTACTCCTCTGGATTGAGTTGAGTCAGCTTGAGATGGTCTCCTGCCTTGTACTCCTGTGGACTCAGTTGAGTCGGCTTGAGATGGTACTCCAGATGAGTCTCCAGTGGACTCAATTGAGATAGAGATCTGTTGAGTATGACGTCCCTGTGGTTGAGCACAGGTGGACGTGTCCCTAGTGGTTGAGCACTACTGGACGTGTGGATCCCTTGCTATATTGTCTAAGTGTAAGATTTACTTGTAAACCTAATTGTGATGTAAAGGGTACAAGTCGAGCCCACCATATGTGAAAGATAATTAATGTTTATGTAATGATTAATTATATTACTGAGTTATTGAGGTCGGCCTTATTCTGCCAAGAGACACACCTATTGTTGTGTCTAGTTTTGTATAAATAGAGGTGAATCCCCATTGAGGATTACACACTCTCTCACTTGTCATTTGGAAATTTCAGACCTACTTGTACGGCTGAAGTGCACACCTCTCTTGGGCGCTAGTTTCAAGGTTGTAGAGCACCCTCTTGTGTGCATCTAGGGTTTATGGTTTGGGGGATCGTCTCTTAAGAATATAGCAAAGGATTGTTGGGTTTTTCTCTTGTTTGAGAAGGGTTTTCCCAGGATACTTGTTGTGTTCTTCTACATGGTTATTCTTCTTGTGATCTTGGTTATTACAGCACTTGTGTATGGTGTTGTTGCCTTTGTTTATGGTTCAAGTACATGCTAAATGAAATAAACCTCATGGTTGAGCCTAGCACATAGAGAAAATTCAACACACATGTCATCTCAACTCAATCCAGAGGAGTATGACTCACCTATCACATAGGCGTTCTCACAGATCATCTCAACTCGGTCCAGAGGTGAATGATCTAGATTCTAGAGAATGTCTCATGAAGCTGCAATCATCAACAGATTGAAGGATTGATTTGAAGAATTAATTCAGCTAATTTGGATAGTTGATTATAGGGTTGATTGGGAGATTTTTTTAGCTGAGTTTCTTGGACCAAGGGAATCAAGCCAAAATCCCATTTTTTAGTCTAGTCATGTTGAGGATGTAGATGAGGAGAATTCAGTTGATCATCTCATATGATTAGATTATGAGTCTTACTCTTTGACAATATAGCAAGGGGTCTCACACACATCCTCTAGTGCTCTGCCACTAGGGACAAGTCCACATGTGCTCAACCACAAGGGACGTCACTCTCAAACATATCAACTCAACTAAATCCATAGGAGTGCGAACTGGAGAGCCATCTCAAGTCGACTCAACTAGGTCCATAGGACTTCGACAGGAGACCATCTCAAGTCATCTCAACTCAATCTAGAGGAGCACGACAAGAGACCAACACACATCATCTCAACTCGGTCCAGAGGAGTATGACTCACCTATCACATAGGCGTTCTCCCAGATCATCTCAACTCAGTCCAGAGGAGAACGATCTAGAGAATGTCTCATGAAGTTGATATCATCAACATTCCCTCTCAGCTAGGGAAGCATTCTCCACTAGGCCAAGTCTCTCACGGAAGTACTCGAACTTTGTCCTGGCAAGCGTTTTGGTGAAGACCTCTGCAACTTGCTTGTGTGTAGAAAGGTACTGCACATGTATTTCTTTCCTTTGCCCCATATCTCTGATGTAATGGTATTTGTTCTCAATGTGTTTCGATTTATCGTGAAACAAAGGATTCTCCGAGAGCTTCACACAGCTCTGGTTATCACAATGGATAACGGTGGAATCCATCTCATGTCCAAATAAGTCTGCAAGGATCTTGCAAAACCACACTAGTTCACGGACTGCCACACATAATACAATGTACTCTGCTTCTGGGGTACTCAAAGCCACAAAAGTCTGTTTCCTGCTGCACCAGGAAACCATGGCGGATCCCAAAGTAAAACAACAACCGGAGGTGCTCTTACGGTCCACTACGCTCCCTGCCCAATCTGCATTGCCATATCCCTACAATCTCATGTCTACATCGGACGCATATCTCAATCCCTAACCAATTGTGCCTCGTCAATATCTCAACACATGCTTCGTTGTTGTCCAGTGTATTTGTCTCGACTGACTCATAAACTGACTGAGTACACTCACTGCATAGCATATATCAGGTCTGGTGTTAACCAGATACATCAATGATCCAATCAGTTGTCTGTAAAGATGTGGATCAATCTCGCCTGAATCGGAAGAAGTCTTGCTCAGTTTCTTCAGATTCATCACCATCGGTGTAGCCATGGGCTTGCAGTTTGTCATCCCGAATTTCTTCAATATCTCAACTATGTATTTCCCCTTACTCAGGAGAATCTCATTAGTCCTCTACCACACTTCTAGTCCCAAGAAGTAGTGCATCATACCAAGGTCCTTCATCTCGAATTCAGAAGCCAATGCACGCTTGCATTCAACAATAAGGCTTTCTGAACCGATGAGGAATAAGTCATCAACATATAGGACCAAAATCAGGCACTCGTCACCAACAATGTTGTAGTATAGGTTGGGATCAGCAACACTCTTGTTGAAGCCCAAACTCATAAAGTATCCATCAATCTTCTCATACCATGCATGAGGTGCCTTCTTTAGTCCATACAGGGCTTTCTTCAACCTGCACACATGAGACTCCTTCCCATGTATCACAAATCCATCTGGCTGCTCCATGTAAACTTCTTCCTCAATCTCTCCATTGAGAAAGGTTGTCTTCACATCCATCTGATGTAGTCTCCAACTCATGGATGCAGAAAGGGCAATAATCGTATGGATGGAAGTGTATCGAGCAACAGGAGCATATGTCTCTTCATAATCTATTCCCTCCACCTGAGAGAGAATCCTCTAGCCACAAATCTCGCTTTGTACTTCTCGACACTTCCATCAGCTGTGTGTTTGATCTTATAGATCCACTTGGAAGTCACAACAGACTTCCCTTTCGGTCTCGGAACAATATCCCACACATCATTCTTCATGATGGACTGATACTCTTCGGTCATGGCATCTTGCCAAACCTGTTGACCTGTTGCCTCTCCATGACAAGAAGGCTCAATATCAATGATGTAGCTCATAGCTGAACCATAGCTCGAAAATCTCTGTGGTCTCTTGCTCTCTTGGAATGTACCACGAGGAGTTGTATGCCCCTCTGCCTCCTGCAGAGTCTGTTGAGCCCATGCAAGCCCTTTTTGGCCTACTACAATGTCTTTGGGAACATCAACTGGAGCTACGGGATCAACTGGATCAATTGGATCAGTAATTGTCTCCCTCTGGACTGCTGAAGGGGGAGAAGGTATTGTCTCTTCTTTCTTCTCACTATTAATCTCCATCTGAGATTCTCTGGATCTTCGAAAGGCTATCTCTTCCTCAAAGGTGACATCTCTGCTAACTTCGATTTGTCTCTGACTAGGGATGTAGATCCGATATGCCTTTGAAGATTCATTGTACCCCACAAACGTACCCTTTATGCCTGAAGACTCTAGCTTGGTCCTCTTTTCCTTGGGTACATGAATGTATACTAGACACCCAAATATCCTGAAGTGTCCAACCTTAGGCTTCACTCCGATGAAAGCTTCTTCGGGAGTCATGTTTTTCAAAATCTTACGAGGACTCTTGTTTTAAGCGTACACATTTGTCATGGATGCCTCTACCCACAAAATCATAGGTAGATTTTGATCATGTATCATCGCTTTGGTTGCCTCAACAATGGATTTGTTCTTCCTCTCTGCAACCCCATTCTACTAAGGGTTATAAGGAACGGTGTACTCCCTCTTGATCCCTGCCTCAATACAGAAATCACTGAAATCCCTGGAGGTGTACTCTGCTCCATTATCTGATCTCAACACTTTGATCTTTCTCTTGGTTAGGTTCTCAACCTGAGCTTTAAACTCTTGAAATCTCGCAAGGACTCCATCCTTGGTCTTCAAGAAGTAAATCCACATCTTCCAAGAGTGATCATCGATGAAGAGCACATAGTATAAGTATCCGCTCAAGGAAGCAACATGCATAGGTCCACAAACATCTATATGTATCAATTCCAAGATCCCCTTGGATCTACTGTCATTGCTCGAAAAGGACCCCTTGACATTCTTGCCAAGAGCACAACCTCTGCAAACGCCATCATGCTCAATATGTATCTCTGGAAGACCTATCACCATCTTCCCCAGAGCGGGAAGGGCTCTATAATGTATATGAGCAAGTCTCCTATGCCATAGCTCTCTCAAGCTGATAGTATCATGTAATAAGGCCTGGACTAGTCAGATAGTCAATCTGTACAAATTGTTTTCTCGAACACCAATCACCTGGGCAGAATCCATGTGTGAGTTCTTGTGCCATGCAGGAACTTTTCCTTCAAAGAAAATAACCTTGTAGCCTTTATCCTCTAAGGCAGAAACAGTGACAAGGTTCCTTTTCATCCCAGGTACATATAGTACCTCACTTATTTGAAGAGGTATGTCAGAATCTAGTTGGAAGGAAGAAGATCCAACTCCCTTCACAGTATATCCGACATTATCACCAAGTACAACATGCAGACGAGACTCTTTCTCTACAATATCAGTGAGATGTTCTCTATATCCAGTCATGTGTCTGGAAGCACCATTGTCAATCAACCAAATATCACTATCTGTAGGAATCGTACCTGAGAGTGTTGAAATGAAGAAGAACGCTTCATCTTTCATGCCTTCATCCCTCTGTGGTCGTTATGAATTAACATCGGCAGTGGAGGCATGTTGTCGTCCTTTCTTCCTGGTAAGACAATTTCTCGCAATGTATCTATACTTGTCACATCTGAAACATTGAATCTTTGATGTCTTTTCTTTGTTCATGACCTGGAGTTGTTGAAGTTTTCTTGTCATTGAATGCTTTGCTGAAACTTCTTCTTTTTCTTCTGCCTTTCTTTGCATGAGAAGCAAGGGCTTGATTGTCATCATGATGGGATTCTTGCACGCCTCTGGCTATAACTCTGGTTTCCTCATGAGTGCAGTCTGCCCATAGACGATCAAACTGAGGTAAATCTGCTCTTCCACTGATACTTTGAATGAATAGTTCCCAATGGCTTGGAAGAGCATTGAGCGTAATCATGACAAGCTCTCTGTCTGTTATGATTTCTCCAATGGCACATAATTGATCTTTGATCTATGAAATCTTCATGAAGAAGGTAGCAGTGGTGTCATCTTTCGACATCTTGAGATTTTGAATTTGGTGTTTCAATGTAAGAGCTTTGTTAGTGTTGTTGCTCTCAAACATCTTCTTCAACGCATCATACATTAGATAAGTTGTCTTCAAGGTAGAAATGTGAGGTAGTAGATGATCTCTTACTGAGTAGATGATTATCTTCCTAGCTTTGATGGCATCTGTCTTCCATTTAACCTTCTCTTCATCGATTGTTGTTGTTGGTAGAGTTCCTTCTATCAACTTCAATAGGTCACTATCTTCTAGAGTGATGTGTAATCTTGACTTCCAGGAGTTGAAGTTGCTTGATCCATCAAGCCTATCTTCCACCAAAGTTTTATTCCTCATGGCTTGCAGATTCTTCACAAACCCTGATGGCTAGGCTAGAAACCCTAGCTGCAAAAAACCTAACGTTTTTCAAAAGGAAGTCTCTAGGAGTTTTGTTGGACTTATGACTGCCAACAAGAAGCCCTAGAGAATCAAAAGAACACCAACGAGCTACGAAAATACCCCAACAACCTGTAAAAACACTAGAAACCAAAATCTGTAGAAACCCTAGGGCCGAAAATCCAAACTTCGTCAATTTTCAATCTGAAAGTTGCAGGTGATGCATTGGACTAGGCCGTACCTGTCTGTGAAGAAATTAGGCCCAACGCTCAAGGGAAAGTGCTAAAACTAGCTTGAAAAGGAAAAAAGGTAAGGGTCATTTTTGCAGTTGCAGCAAGAAGGTGATGATTGGCTTGGAAAGGTGTTGGAGTAGCTTGTGCAATGGCTCTTTCAAGAACACTGCTCTGATACCATGTCGAATTTTTAATGGTGACTCAAGCACATGTACTTTCTTTTCAATTTAGCATGAACTTGAACTATAAACAATGCAGCAACACAATAGCTGCAGCAAACCAAGATCACAAGAAGAATAACCATGCACAAGACACAAGAAGTTATCTTGGGAAAACCCTTCTCAAACAAGGGAAAAAACCCAGCAACCCTTTACTATATTGCTAAGAGAAGATCACCCTCACACCATAAACCCTAGCACAAACAAGAGGGTGCTCTATGACCAAGAAAGATAGCGCATAATAAGTGCGCACCAAATTTCAG
>CBVK0100417843.1:0-46729 GCA_900067695.1 Picea abies
CCGAGATCTACACTCTTTCCCTACACGACGCTCTTCCGATCTCACCTGATACTGCAATCAAAGATTCAGTCACTAGAAGACCAGATTGCAGTCCTAACCAATCAAAAGGCCAAGCAACAAGCAATAGATAAAAAACAAAAGACAACCGGCTCCATCCTGTTTAAAAATGTGGAATCAGCCACAGCTGTTGTAAACTCAAAGCTAGTATAAGCAAGCAACCTCGTCACTACACAGGTATCGTTTTTACATAGTTTTGTTTTGTAAATTATCTAGGTTGTTATAACGATTTGAATTCATTTTTAAATAGTTATGTTCACATATCGAATGGCTCTGTTATATTGCGTGCATTCTATATATAGCTTTGATTTGAATAGAAAGAAATTTCGATTCGATATACAATTTGATTATTCCCAGCATAGAAATCAATAGATTCTGATTGGATTTGAGTGATCTTTGCTTGAATTTAATTGATTGGCTTGCCTCGTTAAGGTGACAAAATTAATATTTTGCCTTCAAATGAATTGGTTTGTATCTGATTTGAAAAGGAAATTTTTAATATTCAGTTTAGAATGTAATCATGTTCGTATTTGGTTTTGTTATGCTCCATATGCTATGGTTGGTAAATGATTTGACCAAGTTTGATTGTTACGATTCTGCTCAGATTCGATTTCATTATCATTGGTATGCTATGACTGGTAAATGTTTTCGGGAAGATACTTGTTACGATGTTGTGTCGTATCATGTTCTATCTTTGATTGTTTCCAAGTCAAGGATGATGACTCTGTTTCTTTGATGAAAACAATACACTTATATAACATTCACGCTCAAATTGGAAACGAATCTGAATCATAACAACTGTGTGAAAATCCTTAGCTGAATCGATTCGTTTTTGTTCTAATTTGGCAAGTTCGTTTTATGAATCGAGTCCAGATTTTAATTAATTCTTTGTATTTTAGATTTGTGAAATAAATTGGTCAAACCCTGTTATGATTCGTTTGATTGAAACGATTGTGATCAAAATTAATCAATCCTGTTTGCTTACTGTGCAATAATCAACAATCAAAATCTATAACAAACCCTGTTTGATTAATCTTGTTACGATTTTGTTAATGATTCAATTATCATTTGGATTCATTCACAATCTAAATCGCTTTCTATACAGTTATTATGATAATCTTGTTCAATTTTCAAGTATCACGATGTGTTTTCCATTTGTTCCATTTCCAATTGAATATCAAAACAATTTCATAACAGATGGATTTGATTTGTTGAGAAATTATTATGATTCTGTTTTATATGATTTCATTTACCCGATTTATGACTATAATTGAAACAGAGTATTTCTATCTCTGTACTCAGTTAATGATGTGGATCCTGTTTGAGTTCATAATAGAATATTGATTTCAATTTGTGATCCAAATTGAATGGAATTTCTTAAAAGATTTGATTTGATTTCAATTATGATTCTGTATCTTATTTTAGACTAGCTACAGAATCAGATGATTCTGTAGCTAAGTCTGTAGAATTAGATTTTTATTGTTTTATTAATAAAATATCTCTCTGACTTGTCTATTTCTGACCTGTTTCAGGTGAATTCGAAATTGCATGGGATTTGATGGACAGTTTAGAGGATTTTTTAATATTTTAGTTTCATTTTAGTTTCCTTGTTTAGTTGATCTTGGGAATATCTTCCCAGATCATGTAAACAGTTTGATAACTTCCACAGGGAGGTTTTACCCTGTGGAAAAACTTATAAATACTTATTATTTTTGTAATAATGATCATCCTCATTCGTGGGAGAACAAGGATATGGAATTTTAATACAGACTGAGACAGAATTTGATGTTTTGCTACAGCTTTAGCTTTTCATAATATCAATATTTTGTTTCATGTTTATGTGTATCAATTTGCATTTGGTTAATGACTACTTTAGCTATCTTAGTCTTTTGCAAATGATATGATATAATCAATATAATCCATATCTGATTTCTTCCAGTACTTAAAAAACATAGCAATTACTTAATTCATTTTGTGAATAACATATTTCTCTTCTTCATCAAGTGGATTATTAAGTATAAGTTTCTGCATAACAGGTTTACCTAATTGTAGAGATTTATAAATCATATAATTGTTATGATTTTTTATGTCTTGTTTGTCCTGTTAATAAACTCAAAGAGCATTGCAGCTATCATTTACAAGAAGCTTCTGGATCATCCGGTGCGAGTTTCCTTCCTCCGACCAGCTTCGAAGTCATCATACACAGGAGAAATCTGGAGCATTTCCAGGTCTGTTTGTTGTTTATTTGTTTAGTATATTTGTTAGTATTTTAGTATATTTAGTATATTAGATTGTTTAATTTCAGTAAGTTTATTTCTTTTTTATAAAATTATAAAATAAAAAAGAAATACTTTTCTCTGTCTTGGGGCAGAAAGCAAATGAGTTTTCTAGTTTTTATTTAAATCTGTATTTTGTAGATATTGTATATTTTGTAAATAAGTTATATTTCAGATAGCAATTAGCATAGTTTTAGTTAGTAGTTTATATATATAGATAGTAGATTAGTTAGTTTGTTTTAGTAGTTAGTTTTAATTAGATTAGTTTATTATTTAGTTTTAGTTTGTTTAGTTTGTTTTATTTAGTTTTAGTTAGTTTAGTTTGTTTTATTTAGTTTTAGTTAGTTTAGTTAGTTTAGTTTTAGTTAGATTATTTAGTTTAGATTAGTTTTCTCTTTGGTTGTCCTAGGACCTTAGATCGGCTAACGGAGCCACTAAACCCGTCAAGGTGGTTCATTCCAAACGGCTTGGGTTATTAGACAACCCTAGACCAGTTCCACTCTCTCAGTTGACAGACGGTCGATTTTGCCCATCAACAGGATGTTATGAAAACTCCTTTTCGTCCTCTCAACATAGGAATAATTCTGCAGCAGGTTGTAGAGTTAGAGTTGAGGACCTTACTTGATAGTTTTTTCGGTTGCAGGAAAATAAAAGTAAAAGGGGAAGATGCTTACAAAACCACTCTTATCACTAGTTGGGGTACCATTTATTACAAATTCCATCTTTCTGGCTTACCTAATGTGAGTATCACTTTTAAGAAAACTATACACACAACTCTTGATGAATTGATCAACATCCATATCTACCTTGATGATCTAATCATATACATTAAAGGGTTGATAATTACCTCGGAGTTCCAAGTGTTATTTTTGGATCCTTTCAAAATTTCGTTTGTCATGGATACTAACTCTTACATTCTAAAAGATTTAAGAGGAGCAATTGTTTTCCTACAGCACTAACAATTCTCGTTTGAAACATTACGAGGGACCAACGTGAAAAGTTCTAATGTTTCTTGGATTTTTTGCATACTAGTAGCCTAGCTCTACTTTCATTTTTGTGCCTCTCTTTTCTTCTTTACAATAGTTTGACTTATGCTTGTTGTGTTAACACTTTCCTTGTTTCTTTTTCATTTCTATCTTTTATTGCTGCTATTTTAATTTTTGCATTTTTTACTTCTTTCGTGATTTTGTTTCCTATCATATTTTAGTTAATTTGATCAAAATAGGATGTTGGATCAATTCTACCACAGTGACACTCCTGTAAAGCATTTATATTCAATACCAATCAATATTACACAGTTGTTACAATGTTTCCTCTAAAGGCACCTTTGAAATTGTTAGATATTTCCATTGTTTTCTTATAAAGAATTGGTTATCTCCTACTTCTTCTTGCCATTTATTCATCCATTGAGATTTTTAAGAGCAAGTCAAAAAAAAATTCTCCTTGATTTGTTGTTCTTGGTCTACGAAACCATGATTTCTAAGTTCTAAATCTGTTGAAAACAAATTTCCCTGTGGATTCGCCAGTTTGTTGACGATTAAAATCGCAACGAAGTTTTTCCTGCAAAGTTTTGCTAAAGCCTATAATTATAAAAGATAAATGATACTAGTAGGTCAGGCCCCCTTGTTTATTGGAGATCAGATCCAATTCTCATTTTCTATTGTTGTTCGACAATGCTTACATGGTTGACGAGATCTTGGTTTGATTTTCATATGAATAAGGCTTGTTATGTGTTCATTCTAATTGCGACAAGTAGATGATGGGTAAAGCATGTTATGTTCTAAGCTCTAATTTCATGTTACGATGGCCTATGTTGTTCATTTCTACCATTTCCATCTATTCTTGGATTTGTTACTTTGACACCTGCACAGTAGACATGTTAGTAACAATACATAAGAACAGTTGAAAAGAGGAAAAAGAAAGATAAACAAATGAAAAAGGAAGAGGTTATACTATACTACACTACATGCATGGAAATTAGAATGATTGTTGTTAATGTTAGCTAGTGACGCAGTCGTGACCCTCGCAGTCCAACCGCTTCCACCAGGACCTTCTTCCACTCAGGCCCGAAGAGTCGAAGACTCTTCCAACTCCTTACAGGAGTTCTCAATACCCACAGAAATCTCCCTTTCGGCGATCTCTCCTTTGCTTTATCGGGAAATCGTGTTTCGCGTTATCGCGAAATTTGTGTGCACGGTTCTCGCACTGCTCAAAACTCCAAAACCCAATGGGTCAAAGAGTCAACACTTTCGTTCTTGTCGGGGATTTTCCCTATAGGGAAATCGGCGCATACGATGTCGTGGTTCGCTTGCACCACAAATCCCCGAACCTGAACTCTGATATGCATGTGCGCTAATTCCTCGCCACTTCACCTCCTGTCTCCACTCTTTTGGGGATTGCGGGATCACGATTTCACCGGTCGCAATTTATTTTCACTGCAAAACACCAAATGTCGAACCCCGACCTCCTGGGATCTCGTGCCACCTGTCCCGTGGCAATCAATGGCTCCGATTTAATTCGAGAAATCGCTAATCGCGATTTCAACGAGTATAAAACTCTTACCTCCACAAACTCCAAAGATCGAATCCCGATGGCCCTTGGTTCTTCCTGCGCCTACGGGTTAAATCCCTCCCAGCTTCTCCCAGATCTGACGGTCGACAGGATTTCATGAATCTGTCCTGCGAACCCTGACCGTTGATTCTCCTCCTTGAGGATTTCTTCGAAGCCTCTTCCGGCTCGAACCTTCTCTTGGGTCCTTCTTCACGGAGTCATGAAGGAACTATCCATCCTAAGCTTGTCAAATCTGATCTCTTCAGAGACTTTTTGCACACTTCCGTGCTCGATCCTCAACAACTCCCAAAGTGTTGAGTCCTTCCGATCCTGTGCACTTGCAGAAACAGTAATCACTGTCTTCCTGTGCTCAGACTAGCCACTGAGACTTCAAAATTTAGCCTGCACTTCTCCTGCATGGCTCTACCAAACCAAATCAACTTCTGGGCAGATGAGAATAAGAGTTTAACTGTCTAGCCTCATCAACGCACTCTATGCGGATGAATTCAATTGCACTCTATGCAGGAATCTCCTGGCTCAGACAGAGAAACAATTGAAACTTATTCTCTTCCCTCTTAGACTTCAGTTAAAAACCCTGAAATCACATGCACAGCATATTCAAAGAAAATGCATACAAGGAAAACATTCAGTCAAGAGCATATAAACAACACACACAGAGAAACAACACTAGTCATGAAATTGAATCAAAGACTCTCTTCTATTAATTCAATCTGTAAATGGGTGTTCTCCACAAGTTATCTGCTCTGCTCTCTTCTTGCTCCAGTTTCTCAATATGTTACAATGTACAAAGGAGGGTGTCTATATTTCGTTTCCCTCTCGAACTCTACAACTATCAAATCTACAATTAAATCCCTATATAACAGCATTAAATCTATTAAATGCCTTCCTATCTACTAAGGACGAGAGCTTAAAGGCTCAAGGTCCCCTTTACAATACAAGTGTGTTTCTTTATGAATGCCTTCATTAAAGAGAAGTGCAACAACTTCCAAAGAATTTCAAAATTTGTAGGTGTTGTCCAGCTGTCTTCTCTGCTTGATCTGTTGGCTCGCTTGATATGCTGGCGATGCTCCTGCATCATACTCCTCGGCTTGAAAATTTTCATGGGCTCCTATCCATGAGCTCATGCACGGTCTGTCCGTGCTTCTGTATATCTTCTTCAGTCTCCCAACTGGCATCCTCCACTGGGTGATTATTCCATTTCACCAGGTACTCGAAATACTGCTTTCGTTTGGTCCTCTTGCCCAATCGCTTGTCCAGTATGTATTCCATCTGCGGCTTTTCTGCTACTGGTAATTGCTTCTGCCACTGGACCACTGGCTCGTTAGGTCTAGTTTATGCTACTCCAACTTTGTATGGGTATAAATCCGAAACATTAAATATCGAAGATATCCCGATGCCCTCTGGCAACTCAATTTCATAAGAATTCTCCTCGAATTTCTTCAGGACTCTGCATGGCCCAATCTTTTTCATCTTTAGTTTGTTGTATGTTCCCCTTGGGAACCTTTCCTTCCTTAAGTGCGCTAGAACCAAATCACCAACTTCAAATTGGAGTTGTCTCTTTTGCTGGTCGGCTCTGCCCTTATACTCCTGATTTGATTTCATTAGTTGCTGCTTCACCTGACTGTGAAGTTCCTGCATCGCCTCAGTGAACTCTTCAGTGCTAGCACTGCTAGTTGCAGCCTGTTCTGACTCCCTGAGTTCAGATACTCCTCTCGGCTGTGTCCCATATAAAATCTGGAATGGAATTTTTCCTGTACTCTGATTCACCAAATCGTTGTACACAAATTCTGCATGTGGCAATATCTTGTCCCAACTGCTGTGGTGTTCCTTTACTAGGCTTCTCAACAAGTCTCCAAGACTTCTATTGACCACCTCTGTTTGTCCGTCTGTCTGCGGATGGTAAGCTGAACTAAAAGCCAAATTAGTCCCTAGCTTCTTCCATAGCGTCCTCCAAAAATGACCTATGAATTTGGTATCCCTGTCCGAGACTATGCTTCTCGGCAATCCATGAAGTCTAACAATCTCTTTAAAAAACAAGTTCGCGATGTGGGTTGAATCGCTAGTCTTCTGACACGGTATGAAATGTGCCATATTTGAAAACCTGTCTACCACCACAAAAATGGAATCAACCCCTCTCTACATCCTCGTCAGTCCTAATACAAAATCCATGCTAATTGCCTCCCATGGCCTTTCTGGTATGGGCAACGGTTGATAGAAACCTGCATTCTGCTTTTGGTCCTTCGAATGTTGACAAATTCGACACCTGTCAACAAACCTCTTGACATATGCTCGCATGCTCGGCCAAAAATATGATTCGCTCAGCTTCGCGAATGTTTTTTCATGTCCAAAGTGACCTGCTAATCCTCCACTGTGCTTTTCCTTCACCAAATTCTCCCTCATGGAGCAAATTGGAATACATAGCTAATTTCCTCGAAACAACAATCCATCTTGGATCATGTAATCCATCCATGGGCTCCGATCCTTGAGAACTGGATTCTCACCTGCCTCGTATGCCTCTGCAAAATCTGCATCCCCTGCATACATATCTCTGATATTTTCAAAACCTAATGTCTTGACTCAAAAATCCTGCAATAGCAAACATTTCCTGCTCAAAGCATCAACCACTTTGTTAGCAGTTCCTGAAATGTGTTTGATCACAAATGTGAAATTTTGCATGTACTCTACCCATTTTGCATGCTTTTGGTTCAACTTCTCCTGTTGACTCACAAACTGCAATGCATGATTATCACTGTACAATACAAATTCCATGGGAATTAAATAATGCCTGCACTTATTCAATGCTTGTATTATGGCATAGAACTCTTTATCATATGTGGAGTATTTCAGCTTTGTGTCATCCAGTTTCTCGCTGAAATATGCAACAGGTTTGTCATCCTGACTTAAGACCGCTCCTATGGCATACCCACTGGCATCACATTTCACCTGAAATGTCTTCTGAAAGTCAGGCAACACCAACACTGGTTTCTCTGTGATCTTTCGCTTCAATAGATTGAATCTCTTCTCAGCCTCTACTGTCCAATGAAAAACTTTATGTTGTTTTTTCACGGTGTCCATCATCGCGGCACTAATTCCACTGAAATTCCTAATGAATTTTCTGTAGAAACTAGCCAAACCATGGAAACTTCTCACCTCAAAAATATTTCTTGGTGATGGCCAATTCTTTATCACTTCCACTTTCTCAGGATCCATTTTCAACTCATTCGCTAAAATAAAAAAACCCAAATAAACGAGCTCTGTCTTCATGAAGGAGCACTTCTTCATGTTGACCAACAGCTTCTCCTGCTGCAGTCTTCTCATCACAATGGCCAAATGCTTCAAATGTTCAGCCTTGGTCTTACTGAAAATCAATATATCATCCAGATATACAACTACAAACTTCCCAATGAATTCCCTCAGGACTTCATTCATCAACCTCATGAATGTGCTCGGTGCATTTGTCAAGCCAAATGGCATGACCAGCCATTCGTACAAACCTTCATTCATATTGAATGTTGTCTTCCATTCATCACCCTCTCTCATGCAAATCTGATGATATCCTCTCTTCAAATCTATCTTTGAAAAATAATTTGCCCCACTCAGGAAATCCATCAGATCATCCATTCTCGGCAGTGGAAATATGTACCTGATGGTGATTTTGTTTATCACTTTGGAGTCTGTACACATTCTCCAGCCTCCATATTTCTTCGGACTTAGTACTCTTGGAACAACACACAGACTCAGACTCTCTCTTACCAGTCCTTTATCCAATAAATCCTGGACTTGCCTTTTGACCTCCTCATTCTCCTGAGGTGTCAACCTATATGTAGCCTTGTTCAGCAAACTGGCTCTGGGTATGAGATCGATGTGATGACTCACACTCCTCATCGGTGGCAATGAACGAGGTAATTCGTCCACGATGATGTCAACGAACTCTCCCAACAGTTCCTGAATCTCCTCTGGCAAGTAGTCCACTCTTGTGCTAGTCAGGACAATTCTTGGTTTCCTGACCACAAAGAATTGTGGATCTTCTTTCTTCTCCATCTCTGTGAGAAGCTCCTTCCCACTCATGAGAAGTATGGTACTGCTTACTTATGGATTCACTTATTTATCCTTTATTGGAAGCAATCTATGTGTCCTGCCATGTTTCTCCAAAGTGTATGTGTTCATCCTTCCGTCATGAACCTCATTTTGGTCATACTTCCATGGTCTACCCAGCAATACATGACATACATCCATGGGAATGACATCACATAGGAACTTATCCTTATATTCACCCATTTTGAAATCAACTAAACATTATTTAGTGACACTCACCTGATGTCCCTTCTGCAGCCATGATACCTTATATGGACTTGGGTGATCAATCGTCTCCAGCTGTAATTTCTCCACCATCTCAGTTGAAACGAGATTGTCAGTGCTTCCGTTGTCCAGTATGACCTTGCATTTCCATCCCTTGGTCTTTCACATGGTCTTGAACAGTCTGGTTCTCTGAACTGTGTCCTCCACCTCTTTCTCAGGCGTCAAAAGGACTTTATGCACCGTCAGTGACCTCCCACTTCTAGTGTCTTCATTCTCAACATCACGCCTCTGTGCCTCAGCGATGTGAGCTTCTCCTCTATCCGTCTTCCTGTCTGGACAATCAACAGATTTGTGTCCATCCTTACCACATGTAAAACATGTGATGATTCCACCTCGGCCTCTTCCTCTTCTTCTGGTACGAGGAAAAGTGTTCGCGTCAGCATAATCTCCTCGCTGATCACTCTATTTCCTTCTCAGCTCAACATATGGCTTCCTCTGCGAGGTTCCGCCTCTTTCAACCTTACCCTGAGGTTTCTTCCATTCCTCCTTGGGCTTCTGAGTTCGTTATTGGGCAATTGTCTTACCTCTGGGCTGACTCCTACCTCACCCTCGCTATCCCTACTTACGACTTAGCTTCTCCTCGGCTTTCAGAGCCATCTGATAAGCATCTTCAATAGTTCTGATAGTTTCCATGCTTAACTCATCTTGAATGTCATACCTTAGACCATTCAAGTATCTCTCCACCTTCTCATCATCTCTCTCCTGATGACCTTCTCTGATATTGAGTCTGTAAAACTCTTCGGTGTACTCCTTCACCGTCATCAACTTCTGTCTCAGGTTCTGCATTCACCTGAACAGTGTCATCTGGTAATCCCTTGGGATGAATTTCACTTTCATCTTCGCGATCATCCTGTCCCAGCTCTTGATCTTCTATTTGCCTTTGGAATGTCTATCTGCTTGTAGCTCGTCCCACCATAACGCTGCATGTCCTTTCAACTTGGTAACAGCATGCCTTACCTTCTTATCCTCTTCGATATCTTCATAGTCGAAGTAGGTGTCAAGATCTCGGATCCAATCTAGCAACTCTTCTGCATCCAGGCTTCCTTCGTACGCTGGAATATCCATTTTGGTTTTGGAACTCATCCGGGCGATGGCTTTGATCAACCGCTCTGTTGATGCATCCTCTACTGTGACCTCTTCTTCATGTCCAGCTTCCTCTTCAGCCTCGAAATCACTGAACTCCCCAGCGCTGACTCCGTGTCTCTGCACTGTCTCCATCTCCTCGAGCCTTGCTCGGAGATCTCACATTTGGCGCTCTATTTCTGGATTTCCTGTCGGCCTTCCTCTTCTTCACGCATCCCTGTCTTCCCGATCAGGTAATTGCCTTTCTCTCCGCGGTGGCATGATGAATTCTTCTCCCTCTCTTCTCTGCTACAGAAAGCAAAGTTTTCCTGCTCTGATACCACTCTGAGGTAGTCGTGACCCTCGTAGTCCAACTGCTTCCACCAGGACCTTCTTCCACTCAGGCCCAAAGAGTCAAAGACTCTTACAACTCCTTACAGGAGTTCTCAATACCCACAGAAATATCCCTTTCGGCGATCTCCCCTTTGCTTTATCGGGAAATCGTGTTTCACGTTATCGCAAAATTTGTGTGCACAGTTCTCGCACTGCTCAAAACTACGAAACCCGATGGGTCAAAGAGTCAACACTTTCGTTCCTGTCGGGGATTTTCCCTATCGGGAAATCGACGCATACGATGTCGTGGTTCGCTTGCACCACAAATCCTCGAACCTCGAACTCCGATATGCACGTGCACTAATTCCTTGCCACATCACCTCCTCTCTCCACTCTTTTGAGGATCGCAGGATCGTGATTTCACCGGTCGCAATTTATTTGCACTGCAAAACCTCGAATGCCGAACCACGACCTCCCGGGATCTCATGCCACCTGTCCCATGGCAATCAACGGCTCCGATTTAATTCGGGAAATCGCTAATCGCAATTTCAACGAGTATAAAACTCTTACCTCCACAAACTCTGAAGTCTGAATCCCAATGGCCCCCGGTTCTTCCTGCGCCTATGGGTTAAATCCCTCGCAGCTTCTCCCAGATCTGATGGTGGACGGGATTTTGTGAATCTGTCCTATGAACCCTGGCCATTGATTCTCCTCCTTGAGGATTTCTTCGAAGCTTCTTCCAGCTCGAACCTTCTCCTGGGTCTTTCTTCACGGAGTCACGAAGGAACTATCCCTCCTGAGCTTGTCGACTCTGATCTCTTCAGAGACTTTTCGCACACTTTCATGCTCGATCCTCAACAACTCCCAAAGTGTTGAGTCCTTCCGATCCTGTGCACTTGTAGACACAGTAATCATTGTCTTCCTGTGCTCAGACTAGCCACTGAGACTTCAAAATTCAACCTACACTTCTCCTGCACAGCTCTACCAAATCAAATCAACTTATGGGCAGATGAGAATAAGAGTTTAACTGTCTAGCCTCATCAACGCACTCTATGCGGATGAATTCAACTACACTCTATTTAGGAATCTCCTGGCTCAGACAGAGAAACAATTGAAACTTATTCTCTTCCCTCTCAGACTTCAGTTAAAAACCTTGAAATCACATGCATAGCATATTCAAAGCAAATGCATACAAGGAAAACATTCAGTCAAGAGCATATAAACAACACACACAGAGAAACAACACCAGTCATGAAATTGAATCAAAGACTCTCTTCTATTAATTCAATGTGTACATGGGTGTTCTCCACAAGTTCTCTGCTCTGCTCTCTTCTTGCTCCAGTTTCTCAATATGTTACAATGTACAAAGGAGGGTGTCTATATTCTGTTTCCCTCTTGAACTCTACAACTATCAAATATACAATTAAATGCCTATCTAACAGCATTAAATATATTAAATTCCTTCCTATCTACTAAGGACGAGAGCTTAAAGGATCAAGGTCCCCTTTACAATACAAGTGCGCTTCTTTATGAATTCCTTCATTAAAGAGCAGTGCAACAACTTCCAAAGAATTTCAAAATTTGTAGGCGCTGTCCAGCTGTCTTCTCTGCTTGATGTGCTGGCTCACTTGATACGCTGGCAATTCTCCTGCATCAGCTAGCAAGATTAATAGCTATGTGATTTTATTGAGTTATATAGTTGATAAGCATATGGTATAGTTTGGAAAGATATGATGTGGGTGGCACATTTGACAAGGGATAGATGCTAATTCCAATGCATGGTTTAATTGAGTTAATGGGAAGCTTGTTGGCGTGTACTAATGAATTAATGGACTGGGGATGGAGGTGACATGAATTTAGTGCACGTCACCCTTACTCCTTCATGGGCCGCAACCCTAATCATGTTATTGTTCAACTGTGTGGATGTGGTTATGCTATGACTTTCAAGAAGAGGGAGAACTGTTCAGCCAAATTGTGTTTTAAGGTGCTTTTGATTACAGGTATGTATTTTTTTTTCCATCCATGAGTCTACTCTGGTTATGAAATAGATATTGGCTCGGATGTATGGATTTTTTCTTTCCTTAAGTATGGAAACTTTGTAAATTGTGATTTTTGAAATGAATCGTTGTTGGATTTCACTGCAATAATGTTTGGAGTCACAGTGTTATTGGTCATCCTGAGTGTTAGTAGCCATAGAGGCTCTCTGTCATCCTTACTAGTTTTAGTTGGAGGGTTTCGTTGGTATAGAATGGTTGGTTATCTTCACCCATTCGTATCCCATACCCATTCTTGGATTTTATGGGGTTTATTGGGTTTGAAACTCCTTGCGTCACTACACACTATTCATTTGGGCATTGGGTTGTTCTTGCTACTATTGGTCGTTCAGTGGGTTATATTTCTTCTTCTCATCTTTGCTTCATCTCAGCATTGTTAGTTGGTTGGATGGAAAATCCATGAGGGCTATACCCTACGTGTGTTAAGTATCATTACACAGCCCAACTGGAGCCTTTCTCTTCTGTTCATAGCTTCTCCTATCACGAGATTTTTCTCCCTGTCCATGAAGTCAATTGTGGTATTTCATGTGTGTGCACCATTGATCTCGAAGGTTTTCACCATCAAGAATATTTGACTCTAGCCTATCGGTGTTGGTACACAGAGAAAACTGTTGATTTCTCAAGTTAGAGTGTTTATAGAGGAGCCCATTATGTCATGTCGAGTGTACTATTTGTATTTATGGATTGGTGGTGTATTGTCGACAAAGTGGATTACTGGCACACCCCATTGATTATGTGATAGTGATGTTGGTATTGGTATCTAGTCACTGCAATTGTTATTATAATTGGATGGATAAATTGAGCATGGTTAATTCACTAGCAAATTTGGGTCATTTTGTGATGGCTATTTCAACGTTATGTCATTGATATTGTAATGAATATTGAGTCTCTGAAATGTCGCTTTATGGCATGTGGCAATTTCGACGAACTTGAATTAACGTCACAAGAGAGACGATCATAGGGAAGTTCCCACAATTGCGACAAAAAAAAAACATTGTCACCAATATGACAATATAGGAAAACTAAGTGAAATGAACAGTTTGTCTTAATTGCGATGACCATTGCGATGATAATTTTCAGTGTCTATATAGAAAATGCGTCACAATGATTTTTATTGTCATCTCACTTGTGATAACAACATTTTTTGTTTTATATAGCGAATTCATCGCAGAAACAACAAGATTTCTTTGTTTATATATAAAATGTGTCGCAACAATTTTTTTTGTCGTCGCACTTGCGTTGACTATTTTTTTTGTTTATATAGTGAATGTGTTGCAGGAACGACAACAATTTTTTGTTTATATAGCAAATGCGTCACAACAATTTTATTGTCATCTCACTTGCGATGACAACCTTTTTTTTGTTTATATAGAGAATGCGTCGCAGGAACGACAATATTTTTTTGTTTATATAGCAAATGAGTTGCGGCAAACTTTTTTGTCGTCACACTTGCGACGACAACATTTTTTTGTTTATATAGCGAATTCATCGTAGGTATATTATTGTCATTGAAATTGCAACGAAAAAATATTTATTTAAAAAACAAAATTAAAAAATATTTTAGGTGGAAATATTAATATTAATATTACCATATTAATAACTATCAATAGAAAACATTCACATTATTTATAATTTATATTAATAACTTCTTTTGCATGGGGACTTAGTGTTTTTTCCAACAACCAAGCAAAAGCTTATGCACTTTGGAAAGGATTGAGAATTTCTAAAGGTTCGTGTGCTCAATCGTTGGTTGTAGTGAGATATTCAAATACAATCATTGACCATATGGAATTAATTGTGCGCTAAAATAGTCTCATTCAAGGTTACAAGGTTACATATAAAATAAATAATGCAATATAGAAGATGAAATACTCAAAGAAAATGTGTCTAAACTAAAATATGTTCTCGGGTGGTACAACAACTATTTGATAATACTTATTTAAATAGGTCAATGACAATCTATGGCTTTTATGTAAGAGTTTCACATGGTGTATTTTACAAATACAAAACACAATCCTAAGACTCTAACACAACACTAATGACCTTCACGCAAATAGTTAAATAGTAATTAGGCCTTCCAAGTTCTTCAATGTATGGTGATGCAACCCACCATAGAAAACACATGAAGGCATGAGAGGTACTATGATTCCACTATTGGGGAAGATGAAGGGGGACCTATGAGAAAATAAATCCTCTATCCCCCAGGTCATTCTCAGAACTCATATTCTTCTACAATGTCCTTAAATGAAGCCATATGCCTTATTTCACTTATCAACGAATACTTGAATCTATGTAAGAGGTTGGTGGGGAAATCCTTTTCGCATAATAATGGGAGCATGGGTTGAGTACAATATTCATGCCATGGGAAGTGTAAGAGTCCTACATTCCACTATGTATAGGTAATGTCATCCATAATTTCCACCAATGATATCATTTTCATTGGCTCTAACATTGTGTGCAACACTCTAACATTAATTATCTACATATTTCATATTTGATTCTCCATTTCCAACCGATACCAATTTGGAAAATAAACCAAAATCAACATCAAGAAGAGGAAAATTGTAGACTTTGGATGAAATATAGTGGTTGTAGGTGAGCATATAGGATAGGGAAGATAACAATTCATCATTCACTATCCATTATATACTCTTTATATCCTTGAGAGATAAATATAGTTCTTTTAGGAAATTCTTAGAAAGAATACAATAGATCAAGCTCTTTCTATCCACACTAAAGATAACTAGAGAGAATAATTTATCTAAGAGACCATGAAGTACATAAAGTGAATATATTCCTTATGTTGCTTATTTTAGTGGAAGAGAGTTCCTTATCTATCAGGATGAATCAGATTCTTGTAATGCTTTTTGTTGAGAAGGTTAGGTAAGAATGTGAGCATAAAGGTTGGGATGAGAAATATAGAATCTTATTGCTTGGTTTTTTCACCATGGTGGCCTCATAGACTAGGTTGGTGGTGGTATATACACTATATGGTTGTGGTTCAATAGAAATTCTCTCTTACATGACCAATCTCTTGGACCAATTTTTGTTAAAAGATAAGTCTCATTTTTTTGTTTATGAATATGAAAAATTAATATTACTCCCAGTCATAAAAAAATTATGTGTTATGCATGCTATGTGTCATTTTTTTTTCCCAATTTTGAATTTAAGTATACAAGGAAATGAGGGAAAATTTCATGACGCAAGAGAATAAAACGATTTATACCTTTTCGGAAATGCGTTTTGGATCGTGGAGGTGACCACCCTTCAAACCTGCATTTTTCAAAGACATTAAATGGTTAAATGACTGAATAATAGTTAAACATCTATGAGGAAATAACCATGTACAAGTGAAAAGGAAGGCTACTAGGTGGGCTTGAAATAAGAGAACTCTTATCTCAGACATACAAAATACATAAGATAAGATGCCATGTAAAACTCAAGTGCACCACTATCTGAGGGGGTTTTAGCCTTTCGAATACATTGTGCAAGAAGATTAGATATGAAGTCTACCTAATAAAATATCATCCCATGCTTGAGCACCCCATGCATAATCAAAATCCATCTTAACCAGATGTATCTAGTGCATTGTTTACCATACAAGAGGTTCAAGAGAATTGCTAGGGCTTGAAGTTCTCATAAGAATGGAGAGATGCCATGAGGCCTAAGGAAATGGCTGGATGATATGGAGTCCACTATAGTTTAAAATTGCTTAAATATTTCTAACCTACAAGGTTACATATAAAATAAATAATGCAATATAAAAGATGAAATACTCAAAGAAAATGTGTCTAAACTAAAATATGTGCTTGGGTGGTACAACAACTATTTGATAATACTTATTTCAATAGGTCAATGACAATGTATGACTTTGTTGTAAGAGTTTCACATGGTGTATTTTACAAATACAAAACACAATACTAAGACTCTAACACAACTCTAATTACCTTCACTCAAATAGTTAAATAGTAATTAGGCCTTCCAAGTGCTTTAATGTATGGTGATGCAACCCACCATAGAAAACACATGAAGGCATGAGAGGCACTATGATTCCACTATAGGGGAAGATTAAAGGGGACCTATGGGAAAATAAATCATATATCTCCAAGGTCATTATCAAAACTCATATTCTTCTACAATATGCCTTAAATGAAGCCATATACCTTCTTTGACTTATAAACCAATCCTTGAATCTATGTAAGAGGTTGGTGGGGAAAGTATTTTCACATAATAATGGGAGCATGGGTTGAGTACAATCTTCATTCCATGGGAACTATAAGAGTCCTACATTCCGCTAGTTATAGGTAATTCCATCCATCATTTCCACCAGTGATATTATAGTCATTGACTCTAACATTGTGGGAAAAACTCTAACATTAATGATCTACATATTTCATGTTTTATTATCCATTTCCAACCCATACCAATTTGGAAATTAACCAAAATCAACATGAAGAAGAGGAAAATTGTAGACTGTGGATGAAATATAGTGGTTGTAGGTGAGAATATAGGATAGGGAAGATAACAATTAATCATTCACTATCCATTATATACTCTTTATATCCTTGAGAGACACATATATTTCATTTATGAAATTCTTACAAAGAATACAATAGATCAAGCTCTTTCTATCCACACTAAAGAGAACTAGAGAGAATAATATATCTAAGAGACCATGAAGTACATAAAGTCAATATATTTCTTATGTTGCATGTTTTAGTGGAAGAGAGTTCCTTATCTATCGTAGGATGAATCATATTCTTGTAATTCTTTGTGTTGAGAAGGTTAGGTAAGAATGTGAGTAGAAAGGTTGGGATGAGAAATATAGAATCTTATTGCTTGGTTTTTTCACCATGGTGGCCTCATAGCCTAGGTGGTAGTATCTACACTAGATGGTTGTGGTTCAATGGAAATTTTCTCTTACATGACCAATCTCTTGGACCAATTTTTGTTAAAAGATAAGTCTCCTTTTTTTGTTTATGAATATGAAAAATTACTATTACTCCGAGTCATAAAACAATTATGTGTTATGCATGCTATGTGTCATTTTTTTTTTTCGATTTTGAATTTAAGTATACAAGGAAATGAGGGAAAAATTCATGACACAAGAGAGGAAAATGATTTATATCTTTTCGAAAATGTGTTTTGGTCATGGAGGTGACCACCCTTCAAACCTTCATTTTTCAAAGACATTAAAAGGTTAAATGACTGAATAATAGCTAAACGTGTATGAGTAAATAACCATGTACAAGTGAAAAGGAAGGCTACTAGGTGGGATTGAAACAAGAGAAATCTTAGCTCACACATACACAATACATAAGATAAGACGCCATGTAAAACTCAAGTGTGCCACTATCTAATGGAGTTTTACCCTTTGGAATACATTGTGAAAGAAGATTAGATATGAATTCTACCTAATAAATTATCATCCCATGCATAATCAAAATCCATCTTAATCATATGTATCTAGTGCATCATCTACCATACAAGAGGTTCAAGAGAATTGCTAAGGATTGAAGTTCTCATAAGAATGGAGGGAGGTCATGAAGCCTAAGGAAATGGATGGATGATATGGAGTTCACTATAGTTTAAAATTGCTTAAATATTTCTAACCTACAAGGTTACATATAAAATAAAAAATGCAACATAGAAGATGAAATACTCAAAGAAAATGTATCTAAACTGAAATATGTTCTTGGGTGGTACAACAACTATTTGATAATACTTATTTCAATAGGTCAATGAAAATGTATGGCTTTCAAGTAAGAGTTTCACATGGTGTATTTTACAAATACAAAACACAGTCCTAAGACTCTAACACAACTCTAATGACCTTCACTCAAATAGTTAAATAGTAATTAGGCATTCCAAGTGCTTCAATGTATGGTGATGCAACCCACCATAGAAAACACATGAAGACATGAGAGGTTCTATGATTCCACTATAGGGGAAGATGATAGGGGACCTATGGGAAAATAAATCCTCCATCTCCAAGGTCATTCTTAGAACTCATATTATTCTACAATGTGCCTTAAATGAATCCATATACCTTCTTTGACTTATCAACCAATCCTTGAATCTATGTAAGAGGTTGGTGGGGAAAGTATTTTCACATACTAATGGGAGCATGGGTTGAGTAGAATCTTCATTCCATCGGAAGTGTAAGAGTCCTACATTCCTCTAGTTATAGGTAATGTCATCCATCATTTCCACCAATGATATCATTGTCATTGACTCTAACATTGTGGGAAGCACTCTAACATTAATTATCTACATATTTCATGTTTTATTCTCCATTTCCAACCCATACCAATTTGGATATTAACCAAAATCAACATCAAGAAGAGGAAAATCGTAGACTTTGGATGAAATATAGTGGTTGTAGGTGAGCATATAGGATAGGGAAGATAGCAATTTATCATTCACTATCCATTATATACTCTTTATATCCTTGAGAGAGAAATATAGTTCTTTTAGAAATTCTTAGAAAGAATACAATAGATCAAGCTCTTTCTATCCACACTAAAGAGAACTAGAAAGAATAATATATCTAAGGGACCATGAAGTACATAAAGTGAATGTATTCATTATGTTCCATGTTGTAATGGAAGAGATTTCCTTATCTATCGCAGGATGAATCATATTCTTGTAATGCTTTGTGTTGAGAAGGTTAGGTAAGAATGTGAGTAGAAAGGTTGGGATGAGAAATATAGAATCTTATTGCTTGGATTTTTCACCATGGTGGCCTCATAGACTAGGTTGGTGGTGGTATCTACACTAGATGGTTGTGGTTCAATGGAATTTTTCTCTTACATGACCAATCTCTTGGACCACTTTTTGTTAAAATATAAGTCTCATTTTTTTGTTTATGAATATGCAAAATTACTATTACTCCCAGTCATAAAACAATTATGTGTTATGCATGCTATGTGTCATTTTTTTTTTCCAATTATGAATTTAAGTTTACAAGGAAATGAGGGAAAATTTCATGATGCAAGAGAAGAAAATGATTTATACCTTTTAGGAAATGCGTTTTGGATCATGGAGGTGACCACCCATCAAACCTGCATTTTTCAAAGGCATTAAAAGGTTAAATGAATGAATAATAGCTAAACATCTATGAGGAAATAACCATGTACAAGTGCAAAGGAAGGCTACTAGGTGGGCTTGAAACAAGAGAAATCTTAGATCAAACATACACAATACATAAGATAAGACGCCATGTACAACTCAAGTGCACCACTCTCTAAGGGAGTTTTATCCTTTGGAATACATTGTGCAAGAAGATTAGGTATGAAGTCTACCTAATAAAATATTATCCCATGCTTGATCAACCCATGCACAATCAAAATCCATCTTAACCATATGTATATAGTGCATCGTCTACCATACAAGAGGTTCAAGATAATTGCTAAGTCTTGAAGTTCTCATAATAATGGAGGGAGGCCATGAAGCCTAAGGAAATGGCTGGATGATATGGAGTTCACTATAGTTGAAAATTGCTTAAAAATTTCTAACCTACAAGGTTACATATAAAAGAAATAATGCAATATAGAAGATGAAATACTCAAAGAAAATTTATCTAAACTAAAATATGTGCTCGGGTGGTACAACAACTATTTGATAATACTTGTTTCAATAGGTCAATGACAATGTATGGCTTTGATGTAAGAGTTTCACATGGTGTATTTTACAAATACAAAACACAATCCTAAGACTCTAACACAACTCTAATGACCTTCACTCAAATAGTTAAATAGTAAGTAGGACTTCCAAGTGCTTCAATGTATGGTGATGCAACACAGCATAGAAAACACATGAAGGCATGAGAGGCACTATGATTCCACTATAGGGGAAGATGAAAGGGGACCTATGGGAAAATAAATCCTATATCTCCAAGGTCGTTCTAGGAACTCATATTCTTCTACAATGTTCCTTAAATGAATCCATATACCTTCTTTGACTTATCAACCAATCCTTGAATCTATGTAAGAGGTTGGTGGGGAAAGTCTTTTCACATAATAATGGGAGCATGGGTTGAGTACAATCTTCATGCCATGGGAAGTGTAAGAGTCCTACATTACGGTAGTTATAGGTAATTTCATCTATCATTTCCACCAATGATATAATCTTCATTTACTCTAACATTGTGGGAAGAACTCTAACATTAATTCTCTACATATTTCATTTTTATTCTCCATTTCCAACCCATACCAATTTGGAAATTAACCAAAATCAACATCAAGGAGAGGAAAATTGTAAAATTTGGATGAAATATAATGGTTGTAGGTGAGCATATAGGATAGGGAAAATAACAATTCATCATTCACTATCCATTATATACTCTTTATATCCTTGAGAGACAAATATAGTTCTTTTAGGAAATTGTTAGAAAGAATACAATAGATCAATCTCTTTCTATCCACACTAAAGAGAACTAGAGAGAATAATATATCTAAGGGACCATGAAGTACATAAAGTGAATATATTCCTTATGTTTCATGTTGTAGTGGAAGAGAGTTCCTTATCTATCGCAGGATGAATCAGATTCTTGTAATGATTTGTGTTAAGAAGGTTAGGTAAGAATATGAGTAGAAAGGTTGGGATGAGAAATATAGAATCTTATTTCTTGGTTTTTTCACCATGGTGGCCTCATAGCCTAGGTTGGTGGTGGTATCTACACTAGATGGTTGTGTTTCAATGGAAATTTTCTCTTACATGACCAATCTCATGGACCAATTTTTGTTAAAACATAAGTCTCATTGTTTTTTTTATCAATATGCAAAATTACTATTACTCCCAGTCATAAAAAAATTATGTGTTATGCATGCTATGTGTCATTTTTGTTTTCGATGTGTTATGAAAAATTCATGATGCAAGAGAAGAAAATGATTTATACCTTTTCAGAAATGTGTTTTGGATCGTGGAGGTGACCACCCTTCAAACCTGCATTTTTCAAAGACTTTAAAAGGTTAAATGACTGAATAATAGCTAAAAATATATGAGGAAATAACCATGTACAAGTGCAAAGGAAGGCTACTAGGTGGGCATATGAGAAATCCCTAAAATATCCAACATTGAAATAAAAAATGCATATGAGGAATTGGGATGTCATTAGAATACTAGAACCTAGATGGAAATGAGAGTCCACATGGATAAGAAGCTTTTGGAAAATATCAATACCTTGTTAGATGCTAAAGAATTAGGGTCAAAGGGATCCCTTAAGTTACATGATGTGTATTCTTTCAAAAATTCAATTCGAATTGAATCTACTTGACTAGATATAATGTTCTATTTTGAATTTATGCATAGATATTTGGGTTGATCATTTAGAAAACGAAGCCTCTAAGCTCGACTTCGAAATTCTAAGGTCAAAAAGGGTTTTTTCCTTCTCCCCAATTGTGTAACCAATTGCAAGTATTGATAAACCAAATTTTAGCAAGGTTCTTGCAAACCAAGATAAGTGGTAGTCAGAGTTCAATATACACACCTTTTCACACTCCATTCTTTATGGAGGACCAACCATTTCAAGTGCATCATATTATTACCTTGTGCACATGTGGGATAATGGATAATTTAAAGGGAAGTGTAGGCTTCTAGGCCAAATTGGTTCACTGGTCATTTTAGGAGTTCTTGGAGGGGTCTATTGAAGGGGAATTTTCTTTTAATATTCACCCAAATTGGTTGTAATATCTCTAGTTTATAGGTAGCATGGAGAGCCATAGCCATAACATATATTACATTGAATATGATTTTGGATTTCTCTTTTAAAACTTACATTGCTTGTAAATTTGAGAAGCACGGAGATATTTTTGGAGAAGTGATGGCAGAGGGAAACATGTTTACCTATCACACCATGTAGGCATGGCGCTTCAATCTAAGGGAGGCCATTGAGACTAAATGTATGGTGGCGGTAGATTTTGCTGGTATGTGGGGTGTGTACCTTGTCAAATCATGAGTCCACTATTGATTGAGTTGTCAAAGAAATATGTAGAAATCCCTTTCCTTAAATGACATGGACCAATTGGGATGTGTGGAGACCATGGGTACGTTTAACTTTATAAAGGATGGAAAGGTTCTTGAAAAGAGAATGAGTGGAAGGAAAAATGAACTTGAAAGAAAAGTAGGAGCCTTGGCTTATCAATCCTAGGCACTATTTTCTTATGATATATGATTTTACTAGTATTTTCTTTAGGTGATGTTGAAACTGTTAGGCTACATATTGGTGTCGGCATTGGCATGGTCTAGGAAGGTGTATTTCATGTAAGTTCACTAAGGAATTGATAAACCATTTCTGTTTGTGCACTGTCTCTATGCTAGGGATGTTTGATTTGAAGATCTATTGTTATCTAATGGTGATAATAAGTGGAAAAAGCACTCAATGCTAAGTAGCTTCAAATCTTTGTAATGGAGACAAATATGTAAAATCTCACATAACCCTTCCCTCTTTTGTAGTATAGGGTCTATGGCTCTCATCATAAATTGTATGACTTTCCAAGGGAAAGACATACAAACTACACAAGTGGCTCATCAAATAAGATATACCTATAGAGAGTCAGGGAAAGATGAAAGAGTCAAACCTTCCCAAATCCTTAAGAGCCAGTACAAAAGAGTCAAACCTTCCCAAATCCTTAAGAGCCAGTGTATGATAAATCAAAGGTTTTGGGATATTTTTGTCGATGATTTTCAAGGACGACAGGTATTTGTGGTGCTAGTGGTATCTTATTTATAAATGAAATGTCCAGGTTTTGAGTTATTTTCCTTATTGTTACTTCTAAAATGTGCAGCTGGCCGTGGGATTGATAGACTCTAGAGAATGGGAGACTCAAAATTGCTCAAGGATTGGGGTAATGGTAAAAATTGCATTGTTAATCTGGTATTAAGACCAATTATGTTTAGGGTTTCCAAGGTAAAAGACACTTTTTAGAAACCTTTTCAATCACATTTACAGAGAATTCAATGCTCATGCAGAAAATCCATTTAAAGTTGCTTAAAATTTTTGCAGTAAGGGACTTTATATGTGGACCGGATTCAAGGATGAAATTCTCCTAGGTTTCTTTGATCTCTCTCTACTAGTTAGATCGAAGGCACTAGGTTTGGTTGATGCTAGTTAGATATCTGTTCAATCTCAACTTATTTTTCTTATTTTCTGGTTGATGGAACAAACTGTTCTGGCAATAATATGAATGTAATGATTTTATCCGAGTGATTTTAAGCACAGATTGGAGGGCCCTAAAGCCTCCGGATGACTGTAATATTTCAGACAAGATCTGCTATGAGGAAAACTTTCTTTGAGTTTTTCCTCTTTTGGGTTGGAAGAAAGATGACAGGTATGGCTCTAGAAATATAGTTAGGACATGATGTATATTCTGATTTCATTTTTGAAATATTTAATATAATGTTTTTTTCATGGAAAAAAATTGGTGTGGATATGCCTCAAAATTTTAAAGTGGATAGAAAATATTATATTTTCCTCAGGCTTGCTGATAAGAAACATCTTCTTGAACTCATGGATCTATTATACATATTGCTAATATCTTGAAAAAGAAAAACATTATTGGTTTCTTACATCTTGTCTAGTGATCTAATTATAAAAAAATAAGGATTTAGCGATGTTATATTTGTACGGAAATTAACAACCATGTCCATCAAAAATAACCACAGAATGTATTGTATTTGGAATTCCTCTATAGAACTACAAGGGGAATGGTGATGTCACATGTTTTGAGACAACAAATGCTTGCCAAATATCCCATGTGCCACTATATCAATGAATTCAAACAATTCAGTTGATAGAATCATATGTTCAGTGGTTTTCCAAAGTATATTGTCATTCTTCACCAACTTGATGGGCATGGTAATACACATGTTTGTAAACATTAATTTTGAAAATTTCCATGGATGGAAAGAATTCTTTTCTGAAATCGAATAGAAAATAAAACAGAAAGATAATCCACTATGGGAGACACTATAGAATCTTATTTAGGTCTTTTCGAGATTTTATTTTCTGTCCTCAAAAACTATTTGCCAGCTTGCTTCAAGTTGTTGGGATCAAAATATATGCAGAGACCACCATGGGCATTCTTTTCTAATATAGATGATGGCTTCAATTAATGAAAAAGAAGTTAACATCACCATGAAGGACCTAAGAGAAATGTGTCAAAGAATATTGTACAAATAGTTGGTTCAAGGGACCCAACAGGGCAACCTACAACAAAAATGTATGAAAGAAGAGATGCCACTGGATTAACTGATTAGTATGATGGGTAGTTGTGGATGATGAGGAGTTTAACTTGATGAGAGTAGAACCTGGGTGGAAATGATTTGTTACGACAAATTATGAACTTGTAATGCTAGGTAGTGATAGGGTTACTAGTGATCTAGAACGAGACGATGGCCTGATGACTTTGACATTACTTATGATCAACATGGATCAACAAGGCTTGGTGTAGTGATTCATAATGATGTAGCTAACTTCGGCATTGAAGTGAGGGTGATTGGGAGATTAGTATTTATATTTCTAAGAAAGATAAATATGATTAGTCAAGGAGCACACATTAGATGCTGGAAAAAAAGATAATGACGAAAAAGCTAGGAACTTGTATGCATGGATTGGCTTTTAACTCCAACCTCTAAACTAATAACTAATTATGTTTAAGAAAACAAGTTGACATCATATCAAGAAACCCTAAACATGACCATAGAAATGGAAGATGACATGGAACCCAATGCACATTATAGAGAACCAGAAAAAGAGGATTGGGTCTAGAATTTTTTTATTGAATCCAAGTGACCCTAATTGAAGCAAACAAAGGAGGGAAAAAATATGGTGACAATGGGAAACCTAGTAAAAGAGACAAGAACCTATAGAAGTTGAACATATTCTACTTTTTTTGCACATCCAATACCACTAAGCACTATTAAAACAACTCCAAGTTGAACTTGAAAAACCAAGGCTATTTTTTCAATTGCAAAGGAGACTAGGATGATTAGGAAAACATTAAGACAAGACACTAATACAAGGAGTCATGAAAATAACACATTGTGTATCAAGCCCGAGATAAATGAGATAACTCTTCTATGGCGGGGTATGGGGAAACATTCCCAACAATTGTATCTTTAGTGTTCCAGGTCAGGTATGTTGTTACTTATGTGGGCTCAATATACAATATTGTCCTTCATTCAAATATCCACCCCCAAAGTCATAATAGATGATACAAGTAGTCAATGCTGAGGTGCACAAGGAATCCTTCATCACAATTAGGGCACATGGGTTTTGTGAGGAAACCTAATTTATATAAAGGGAATTTGGAGCAAAGAACTAAAATTAGGGCACGTTGGTTTTGTGAGGAAACCTAAATAATATAACCTAGCATAGTTTTTATGTTTCCATAATTTTTTTTATCAACTTTATTTTAATTTCAAAAACTGCTAGACAACTTGCAATATTGGCAAAAAATTACCAGTGTTATTGAAATCAATGATGATAAAGTATTCTTGGAGAAAATTTGACACATCACTTTTGTGAGGATGTAAATATTGTTAATCCTATAATAGTTGGCTTTCTCTAGAAGATTTTTTTATAGGCATTAAGTGCATTTTACAAATCTAGGCAAGAAAGTTTTGAAGTGCCAGAAAAAGGCCTAAACTGCCATTTGGGCTAGCTTGTTTCTCTCATCTAAAGGTGATGTTGGAGCGCTAGATTTCAAGATGTCATTATTAATATAAAGGAATACAAGTTTCCACCTTTATTTATATAATTCACATTAATATAAAACCATCTGTGTGCATTTTAAAAGAATGACTTAGCTCATATGTGTGCTCTATTTTAGGGAAGATTTAAATTACATAGAAGATAGTGACAATTTTTGGCACATGGTAAGAATGTTGAGCTTGGGAAGTGATATTTGGGAACTCTGCAAGCCCATTATGAAAAAATCCCTATAACCATTCCATTCCATCAAACCATATTTATATCAATATTTTCATCAAACAATTAGCATGCAGACTCAAGTGATAGGAGAAAGAAGTCAAACCATATTTATCCTCCCTTGCACCCTCCTTTTTGTGTGCCCTCCTCTGTCGTGCCCTAAAAACCATGTTCCCTCCTCTAACCATTTTTCCTCCTCTGGTGTGCCCTCAAAACCCTGTTCCCTCCTCTACTACGCCCTCCTCCCGTGTGCCCTCCTTATCTATGTGCCCTCCTTCTCCATGTGCCCTCCTCTAGTGTTCGCTCCTTCCTCGTGTTCCCTCCTTCCCCGTGTTCCCTCCTCTCCACTCTACGTGAAAGAGCGTGAGCCTATGTGTGCCCTCCTATGGTGTCCCCTCCTTCCCCATGTGCCCTCCTTCCCTGTGTGCCCTCCTCTCCACTCTATGTGCAGGAGAACAAGGGTGTAGTTTTTGAGTGTGCCCTCCTCTCCACTCTGTGTGCAAGAGCGCAAGCTATGAGCCCAAGTGTGTAGTGTTTGAGCACAAGAGTGTAGTGTTTGATTTTGTTTTGTGTGTTGTTGTTGTTGTTGTTGTTGTTATTTATTTATTTATTTATTATATAATATATAATAATATATATTATATATATATATATATTATATAATATATAATCCCTAACTCATAGCCCCTGAGATAACCAATCCATAACCAATATAGACTCTAACTAACCCTAACAACCCATATCACCCTTAAATAGTATAACTACTAATCCACCCCTATAAACCCCTACCCTTATGACACCTATAATCTCAACTAACTTATATAACACCTAAAACCAACATAAATCCCACCCCCCAACCATTATCCCTCATATATTTTATAACTCCTAACATCAAGATATTTATAACTTCATTCCCCTTAATATTTCTATCCATTAGGCACTATAAATCTGAACCCATATAACCTCCAAAACGTCTAATAACTAATACCTTATTGTTATATATTCATAATCCTTTATTCTAATAACATTTATCACACAAAACCCTTATCCCTATAATGACTAATTTCTTCTAAAGCACTATTATGATTATCCCATATGGCTCGTACCACTACTTACTAGTATAGCCACTAATTAACTCTTATAACCTCAACCCATTATAATTGTATAACTTGTAGCACTTATAATGCTTAAAGTTCATAATTCATAAGCCCTACTATTTGTTACCCTTAACCCATATAACATTTAACCCTTGTAACACCTAGCACGTAAATCCTATAACATGGAACCCCTAACCCTTGTAAAAACTATAACCCCTAATCCTTAAAATGATGAAACCCTATAAAATTAAACCACTAAATCTTATAACTTATAAGATTCTAACTTCCATAACCTTATAATCCTTAACCATTATAACATCCACCCCACCTTATTCCCAACACCTATCACACCCAACCCATGTAATATTAGGAAACCTTAACCCTGGTGACTATTAACCCATATAACCCTTAACCTATAACCTATGAACTTATAAGACTTAACCCCTATCATGATTATCCCTTAACTCTTATAATCCTTATTGCATGTAATCATTATAACACATAATGGATTTAACTACTATTAGGCCCACTCAGGTTGTACTCCTATGACCATTAACAAGTATACCCACTATAACCATTAAAAACTATAGCTCCTAACCCATATAATTAACATTTATCATAATCACTATCAACACTAACAAATTTAATTTCTAACCTCTATTAGTATGTACATGTTTCTAAAGTTTGTGCATGTTCTATAATGCATGTTCTTTATTTGTTCTTTATTTGAAATTAATTTTTTAGGCTCCTCACCTCACCAACTCGTTTGCATACTTAGTTTCTTGGGATTTAGATTACATGGTTTCTTGGGATTTAGCTTCTATTGTCATTGGGGTTTGGTCATCATTGTATGTGTCTAGTCTAACCCTCCCATACTGTCATTGTCTTCCCCATTCACATTAATTATTCTATAGGATTGTTGATTGATTGTGGAATTGATTGTGTGAGTCATATTTGAGTTTGGAAATCCTCCCATACTGTCATTGTATGTATCTAATCTAACCATGTTAAATTTTGGTCCAAACAATCACAAATTGAAAAGATTTCAATGTTGGCCCCATCCACATGTTAGTTATAAGCGGGATCAATTACATGAGCAGGCACACCTTATTGTTGTATTTTGATAGAATAACCAAAGAATATTTGATTATCGAATTGTTTGTTTGACTCATGGTTGAGTCTGGAAACCCTTATGTTTATCCTCTTTTTATGATGGATACGATCTCTATTAGGCTCTGCAGTTTCATGTTGGAAAACCTTTTCAATGATATTTGTAACTAAAGGATCTAACTTGATCCTAATGCATTCCATAGAAAACCAATAAAGCCTCATGATCCAAATGCCCATATGCCTCCAACCTTGTGATCTAATGATCGTTGGGTGACAACTGTCATGAAGGGTGATGACTAAGACTAGGGGAAACTTTCAATTCAATGTTAGGAATGAAAAGGCCCACATCAAGTGAAGGAATAAAATTAAGAAGGTAGATGTGTTTTCCCATTCCATGTCAACAACAATGCATCCATTCACTGGGAACACTGAAATCCGACAAATCGATGACTCCACTAAATTAGGGTTTATGGTTTACATGATGAATTGATGATGGAATAAAGTGGGCATGTGAGTCAAATTTGAGTCCAGAAACCATCCCATATAGTTAAGGCTTGTTAATAGTCTATCCATGTCAAATTTCAATGCATTCATAAATAGTTTGAAAAAATTTCAACATTTGCCCCATTCACAGGTCACTGCTACCCGTGTCTAGTCCTAAAGCAATTTCCTTGTAAAATTTGTATAAGATTTTTGGAGAATGATAATTTTGAATGTGCTAGGCCTATTCCTACACACTAGGACGAGATCACTGCTCATTGACAGTCAGTGTATTGATCCCTTTTAGTTTTGGGTTGTTAGTATTTTCAATTGCACACACCTTTCAATCTAGTCAAAGTTCAATTGATGTCTCTTGTTACTGTAGGGTTATAAAGCCTAATGATCCCAATGCCCATATGCCTCCAACCTTGTGATATAATGATCGTTTGGTAACAACTGTCATGAAGGGTGATGACTAAGACTAGGGGAATCTTTCAATTCAAGGCTAGGAATGACCAGGCCCACATCAAGTGAAGGAAGAAAATTAAGAAGGTACATGTGTTGTCTGATTCCATGTCAACAACAATGCATCCATTCACTGGGAACAATAAAACCCGAAAAATCGATGACTCCACTAAATTAGGGTTTATGGTTTACATGATGAATTGATGATGGAAGAAAGTGGGTGTGTGAGTCAAATTTGAGTCCAGAAACCCTCCCATATCATTAATGCGTGTGAATAGTCTATCCATGTCAAATTTCAATGCATTCAAAAACAATTTGAAAAAATTTCAACGTTTTCCCCATTCACAGGTCACTGTTGCCCGTGTCTAGTCCTAGTACAATTTCCTTGTAAAATTTGTATAAGATTTTTGGAGAATGATAATTTTGAAGGTGCTAGGCCTATTCCTACACACCACGGTGAGATCACCTCTCATTGACGGTCAATGTATTGATCCCTTTTAGTTTTGGGTTATTATTTGCAATTGCACACACCTTTGAATCTAGTCAAAGTTCAATTGATGTCTCTTTTTACTGCAGGGTTATAAAGCCTCATTATCCCAATGCCCATATGCCTCCAACCTGGTGACCTAATGATCATTTGGTGACAACTATCATGAAGGGTGACGACTAAGACTAGGGGAATTTTTCAATTCAAGGCTAGGAATGACCATGCCCACATCAAATGAAGGAAGAAATTAATAAGGTACATGTTTTGTCCCATTCCATGTCAACAACAATGCATCCATTCATTGGGAACACTAAAACCCGAAAAATCAATGACTCCACTAAATTAGGGTTTATGGTTTACATGATGAATTGATGATGGAAGAAAGTGGGCGCGTGAGTCAAATTTGAGTCCAGAAACCCTCCCATATTGTTAATGTGCGTGAATAGTCTATCCATGTCAAATTTCAATGTATTCGAAAACAATTTGAAAAAATTTCAACATTTTCCCCATTCACAAGTCACTATTGCCCGTGTCTAGTCCTAGTACAATTTCCTTGTAAATTTTGTATAAGATTTTCGGAGAATGATAATTTTGGTGTTAGGACTATTCCTACACACCGCGGTGAGATCACCTCTCATTGACAGTCATTGTATTGATCCCTTTTATTTTTGGGTTGTTACTATTTTCAATTGCATGCACCTTTCAATCTAGTCAAAGTTCAATTAATGTCTCTTGTTACTAACGTCTCATTCCTCATTATTTTTTCACAAAACATACTAATGGCATAAAATGTCCCACACAAAGACAAAATTAATATCCTCTACATAAGTCTTTTTTCTTATTTCAACGACTATGTAATGAATCTCAATTCTAAGAAGATTCAAATAGGTAACAATATTGATGAATCTTATACGATCATGATGGTAGAAAAATGAAAGAGCTTCTCTTGGTTTCAAGAATAATTTATCCTCTAATGAACGAGGCCAACCACCTAAAGTTGGAAGCTCACATGGCACCTCCCATCCCCCTCACATCACTCTCAATTGATCCCCAAAACCCAATCTATAAAATATAAAATAATTGAAAGCAACGTCCTATTAAGATTCATGCATAGAAAATATAAAAACAAAAATTAATGAAGGTACATGAAATTATGTGTTTCTAAATGATATTTTTAGTCTCTCGTGTACTTTACTATATTGAAAACTATTTTTAGGTTTCAAATAATAATTAAACAACATGTAGCATAGGATATACAAACGTCGCATAAAACTTAAAAACATGTAATTAACCCATGACATTAAAAGTAAATTATTTTAAGAGAATAATTCATACAAATTAAAATATTATATAGTCACGTACCTAATCCAACCTCAACATCTGTGCATTCATCCTTATTCTCTATCTTGATCTTCTTCATCGAACTCAACATTTGTATCATCATCTGGTTCTGAAATGATGTTGAAAGGATTGATGATATCATCATCGTCATCAATGTCATTTTCGAGCATATTTTCATCGACGTCATCATCATGAATTGCAATATTGTCTCCTATGCCTAGATCATGATCTTCTTTGTCTTATTCATTTGTCTAACCTCCATGATCTTTCATCTCTGTCTGATATTCTATCGAATCATCTTCTTGATCTTCAATATCATCTTCTTCCTGTAAATGAGTATACTTAATTTTCCTTCCTCTTGGATCATATCTAACAACAAATGACCAATCCCTTTCACCTGGAACATTTGAGTAAAAGACCTGTTCACATTGGCTTGCAAAAATATAGTGATCATGTCCTCTTTCAAACATCGTTGTTTTAATCATTGGAAATCCATTGGCATGTTGAATAGAAGTTCTTTCCTCATCACGTTCATGCATTCGTAACCTATACCATTTGACATAGAACATAACTAATTTGAAGGAATTAAAGTCACACTCAATTATATCGTTTAAATACCCATAGTATCTATTTTCAGATTCTCAAGGATGTCTGTCACTCCTAGAGGAAACATTAGTAACCTGGAATACTGCAGTTATCTCACTATTAGAATTTTTCATGGTTTCATCCAATTGTTTGATGCGAAATTTATGACCATTGCACCACATAGCCTTGTGGTGTTTCAACTAAAATGTGTCATATATATAAAAGATGCATTGCCAATTAATAAATTAACATATATTTATATAACTTCTAAAGTATATGAAAAATATAATACACATGTAGTCAAATTAGTATAATATAAAATAACTGAATAAAATGGGTGAAATCGCAGACCTTTCTGTCTTTCAAACCATATGCTAGATCAATTTCCCTCTTCGTAACATTGGCATCTCCATTACGACGAGCTTCTCTAACCAATTCATACAGTTGTTTCCATGATAACCTACCTCCATTATGTTGTTTACATATTTCAATCCATACATTCATCCAGTCAAGATTGTTTGCAATGTATAAATGCAGTGCATCCCACTCTAGAGAAACTGAATGAAAAAAACATAATTCACCAATATTAAATATTAGTTATAACGTACAATATGCAAGTAATTATAAATATTTATAATTTATGAAATAATTTATATTAATATATTAATGAGTATGATCATATACACAAAAGAGAAACTTTATATGTATCATTAATATAAATTTTCACAATTATTAATATATTAACTCTCATTTTTTTCATTCTACCTTTCCCCAATAGATGCTCCTAATCTTCAAATTTTTTTATGGAGTGCACATCCCAAATGCGATCCACTGCATTCATAGTTGACATTGCTAATTTAGGAAGATACTGACTAATATACACCATGGATTGATATATCATATATCCCTCCACCATAGAACCCTAAGGACGTGCTCTTTGTCTAACTAATGCCTTCAATGATTTCAAGTGCCTCTCCACCGTCGACATTGACCTTGTGTGAACAAGTCCACAAATTTGAATCTCCTCAACTTAGTGTATGAGGTAGTGTTCTTGTGCATTGAAAAATGTAGGAGGTATATACTTTTTCATTTCACACACTAGACGAAGAATTTCTCTCTTCCAATACTTTATATCATCTTCATGGATTTATTTCAATGACAACCATCTACATGAGATTGTGACAAAATAAAATAACATGTTTCAACATAACATAATATAATATATTACATTACATTACAAGTAAAACACTTGTCATTAATTACAAAAATAATTTGAAAGAATTTTTTGCATATAAATCACAACTACATCTTACCTCATGTATTTTCCAAGATCATATATAACTTGTTTGACTTTGATGTCAAATTTGTTTGGTAGAGATAGCGGTAGAACATACTGTAACAACAAAATGAATCGTTATTTGTTTCGACCAAAGTAGACAAGCAAAAATAAAAAAAAATAAAAGATCTATATGACCAATATATATAAATATGTATACCAGAATTATTACCTTAATGAAGGTATGCCAATCATGTGTTTTTATCCCACCAAATTCACCTTTCTTCAATAATATATTCTTTATGTTTGAATAAAAATCCGTGGGAAATTTAATTCTTTGAATGACCTCTTTTACATCATTGCTTTGTTGCTCTGTTAATAACCATGGAAGGTTATTTAGGTCTAGTACTCCATCTGATCTATTTGAATATCGGATCACACTTTGCATTGCATGATTGGCTTCTTGAATGTCAGTACAAATTTTGACAATTTTTTCTTTGTCCCTCCTACCATTTATGATTCTCCATAACGTTTCAGTCACATTCTTCCCGATATGAATTGTATCAAACAAATGAGCTATTCTTAGCTCCTCATAGTAGGGAAACCTCATGAATTGAGCGGGATAAGATTCCATTCCTAGTGGAAGCCCATTATTAATACCTTCATGATGATTGCGGAATTCATAAAGCATAAAAGAAATCACAAAAATCATTATCAAATACGGTAAAATAAATTCAATGATTAAAATAAAAATTCAAAACATTACATGATCTACGATACATTATGAAATTTAGTAACTTGACGATTTCTATTATATTCCAACCTCCATAGGTGAGGTGTCATTCTTCGTGGTTTTAAACCAATCTCTTCTTTCCCATTGAAAATATGTTTTTCAATAGTACGATACCTATGGTTCTTAGGAAGAAAGTGTCTATACTCATCAAACACCATCTTTCCTAAATTTTTTGAATGATTATACTTTATCTTAGGGCCACAAGTTAGACATGCAAATTTACCCTTTGTTTGAAGACCTGTAACAAATGGATTAATTTCAATTATACGATGAGATTATTTAAAAATTAAACATGCACCATGATAACATTAAAATATTATATAGTATTAAAGAGAAATATTATAATGCTGCATACCATAAAAATGTGTTAGTCCAGGGGCATCATGAATTGTCCATAAAAGTATTCCACGAAATTTGAATTTCTTCTCCCGGATTGGTTTACATATGTCATACATTGTGATGCCAACCCATAACTTTAGTATCTTGTCGATAAGAGGCTCGATATATACATTCATATCTTTAACCTAGTACTTACCTAATTGTTTGAAATTACACATAATTACTAAAGGAATGATATCTTGGAATATATATAATTAAATAAATAAACAAAAGATATTATGCAAAAACTAAAACAAATGAAAATGTTAAATTCAAAAAATTAATGTAAACAAATACCTAGAACAATCATTGTCAACATTATGTGTTCCCTCTTTATTGAAATCCAAGGAGGAATGTTATTGTTGATAAAAAAAATATGCCACACTGTTTAAATAGACCTAATCTCTATGAATGGATTAACACCGTCAGCTGCCAATGAAATCCTAACATTACAAGGTTCATCTTTGAAATCTGCCCATTTTCCTCAATTTCCCTAAATGCACAATCATCGGAAGGAATTTTAAGAACACCATCTCTACTTTTGTTATGTGCATGGAAATCCATAAATTGTTCTATGCTTTCACACCTGAACAATCACTGCAAACGTGGAATTATGGGAATATGATGAAGAACCTTTCGAGGCACCCTTTTTGTTACTTGATCGGTTCGATATCTACTAATAAGACATTGTGGACATTCGGTTTTTGAAGCATGTTGTCCATAATATATAATATGGTCATTAGGACATAAATCTATAGTTTGATAATACATTCCAATGTCTTTCATAATGGCATGCAAACCACGATATGTGCGAGGTAAAATATTTGACGATGCTAAAAAAAATTCACCTAGTAATCTACAAAATAACAAACAACTAGTTAATGTAATAATATTAATCGTAAAAATTGCATTCTTATTTTACACATTAATTAACACTAAACACAAATAGAAAAAAATCAACATTTATGTATCATATGAGATGAAACATATTACATACCTTAGTATCTGTGTCATACAAGTCTTCGAAAAAGTATTCATAACCTTTAAGTTCACTAGAAATGTAACACCCCTCCTAGCTAAGGACATCTACTCAGTCAACCGGTGAATTTTTTTTTTGTTAAAGTGTGTGCGCGTGTGCAGAAGAAACAACCCCAATGACTCTACGTCACACTCGAACCAACAGGATGCAAGTAAGACGAACACAATCATGTCAACCTGACATATCATAGCAACAACAAGAAGCAAACGCCCCCGAACAGGAGGCGGGCAACTAATGGCTGTAGGCAGAGACAGACACCGGGGGTTAGGCACAGTACTGTCACCGAATGAAGGAATCCGTTAGTAGAGTCGCAGTAGTGGAACTGTGCCTTTAAACAGCCCGAGACTACTGATACGGCTCAGAATGTGTCGTAAGAGTGGAACTGTGCCTTTAAACAGCCCGAGACTCTTGATACGGCACTGGATTCGTTCCACCGGATTACACCCAGACATACACACTAAGTTGCAAGAGGGGTCTATATCCCGCCCGACACGACAGACTACACAATACAACCACCAAGTACTTACAAGACCAGGGGCAACAATAAGCACGGCGCAAAGAATTTTCTAGTAATTTCCATAATGAGCAACGACATCCATACCCTAATGGTAAACCCCTGACTTTACATTCTCCTGATTAACTTTCCCTTCCTACCCGTTTATTACCAGACATTCTAAAACCTAACAACAATAGCATTGCAAATTAGACATGGTCATCAACACTTCAATTAAATGAGGATCATCCTTGCAATTTAACTCCATCATGAACATTTCAAGTAGGCAATTTTTAACATTGCGATTGGCCTCATTATCAACCTACTAAGTAAACTAATTATTAATCTTGCAATTTAAAAGGTGTTACCATGACAACTAAGCAAATATTAATATTGCAGCGAAGCATCTATCCTTAGCACTGTAATTTAACAACATTCCCTGCAATGGAACCAAGTACCACGTTGCACATTAACCCAATATTAATTTCGCGAATCAACTTCATCATTGCCCTGGCCGGTTAAACAACCTTATTATTTGCAAAATAAACTATTAGTATCAAGGCAATAAAACAATTATTTATTTTGCGAATCAACACGTTATTTCCCCGGCAAATTTAACATTCCTACTATTGCAAATTAAGCGAGTATACCAAGGCAATAAAACAATTACTAATTTTGTGAATTAAACCGTTACCAATATTTCCATTCGAACATGAATTACCCAAGCAATTAAGCAATCATTAAAATTGTGGCTCAACAATATTAATATTACTATTTAGTATCAACGCTCTCAATCTAAACAATATGACATTGCCGACAACACGTGTATTTATTGCACATCAACAATTATTGATAATTCAATTCAACCTCATTATTAGCACCGCAATTTAACAATTATCCTTCTTGTAAGTTAACAAGGGTTATCACAGCAATTAGGTAAATTAAACCATCATGTTTACATTGCCAAGCTATACCATTACAATAATTAAGGAAAAAGGTTTAAATGGCACTATTTTAAAAAGGATCCCTATATAAAGAACATTTAAAAGGCCACAACTAACATATCAATTTTAAAAGGACAAGGTGGCCTCATAAATAAATAACGGAAAGTATACAAGTAGCTTCATGTTGAAATGGACATTGCCATTACCTATTTAAAAATGGCAAAATGTAAAGACAACTATATAAAATTCAATAATTTAAGGAGGACGTTATTGAAAAAGGACAAGGATAAAACGCATAAAAGACAATAATTAAAATAATAATAAATTGATTCATCTTCTTCATTAACCTCGCAAGTTAAAACAAATATTTTTATTGCAATTTACACAAGTAATCCATTGCAATTTAAGCAAATGTTCCATTATATAATAAGCACAAATTAATATCAACGCAACTAATTGTATAAATCATATGCCCTCTAGCACAAGGTAAAACGCTCAACCAACCATGATCTCCAACCCTATAAATCACCGTAATTAGGGTTTTGGCCGAATATCAATACCATCTATTCCAAAGAATTAATAGACACTACCGTACTCATTTCAGGCTTATCCTGATGGGTTTGTGTCTCGCATTCACAACCTGATTATTTCCGGCCTATTATACTTCATAAATCTGTTTGAAAAAAATGAGCTCTTATATTCCACCAAATTTGACTAATAATAAACTGTACATTCAATAATTAAAACAAAGTGCCCCTTTATAATTCCGGCTGCCATACAGGAATAAAATAAAATTGTTTTTCTAATCGATTTTGAAAGGGGAAAGAATCCCTAACTGGCAGTCGCAGAAATCTTTTAAGGCAGTCAGGCCCTTTTAGTCCACCAGGAATTCTAACGTTTACCTGCACCGGATCGTGGTTTTTGTTTGTCCGATTATAAAGTTTGTGAGGAACTTAAACTGGAATCGCAGGGAGTCCTGGGGAGGAGAGCCCACGAGGGCCTCCACGTGGTCGGTGCAGTAATCGCACTCCCCAACTGATAATAAAAAATACGACAACGAGCTGGGCAGTAAAGAAGGTCGTTGCCAGCATTACAATGGTAAAAGGGTAATTGAAGGTCATGACATTAATGAGCTGGAAGCGGCAATTAATAACCAGACAGGGCAGCCATGGTTTTAACCTGACCAGATCTATTCCTTTAGAAGAATTAGTGCTGCAATTAAGTACAGGCAGGAACGAAATAAAAAAAAAATTGGCTTAAGTTCGGTATCATTAGTTCCAATGCGTGAAATCTCTGCTTATCTACAGGACGGATTTGTTTCTTTCTACAGAGTTGTACACCACTTAATCCTACGATTGAAGTAATAAACTAAAGAAGACTAGTATAATCCCTTGAACGAATATAGAGTAGAAGCTACTCAACCCCTTCCGAAGACTATCGCTCACATCCTGTAGCGAGTTATCCAATACGTCCTCGATGTTGATCAAGAAGCTATTATCACAGACAATAGGTCTTCAATAGATATCGACCAGCATGACCCTAGGAAACGGCGCGACCCTAAACATCATATAAACTCTATTGTAAGCATACTGTATTAAACTAGTGTCCTATCATTATTGCCAGTATTGATAAACATGATGGCTGAAGATACCTAACACACAAGTCGTCACGAAATAGAACCTGACCCCAAAGTACCAAACTACCTTACTTTCCCATGTGAACACTCGTCCACCATTACCAACAACGATTAGGTTTAGTTTTCTTAATCGGTAGGCTCAGGCTGAATCTGGTCAGATATATACAGCCTGATCGGAATAAGCGCACACGTACTGTGGCCTGCGGAAACATGATGACCAACCCTGACTATAGCTAGCTTCCTCGCCCATGTGAACGCTAAGTAGTTTGCGGTGGCCTAGTGCTGTGGACAAGGCATATGGGTAAAAAGTATAAACACGCTTCCTCACACAAACCAAACGGAGCAGGAATTACATTATATATCCGGCTTGACAGCACTAGAGTTCTTCATTACATTACAGTACTTTGTCGGGAGGAGGAATTTTCCAGAACCTCTGGAATTACCAATGTTTTGGGGCAACATTTAACAAGGTTGCGCAACTAAACCTTTAAGTTTTCTTTGGACCAAATAAACCCAGTTCTGAACTAAATTAAGATTCTATAAACTTGCAGGTAGAAAACCCTTCTAGCAGTCATACAAGGAAAACGATAACATTCCTTGACCTGAAACAAAATATCAGTAAACCTACGATGTATTATATATCGAGAGAAAGTTGAAACAACTATAATTCTTCTTGCACAAGCCTGTAAAAAGAACAAAGGAGTACAGACCTATGGCCCTTTACACAGCAAGGAAGCCTCCTATACGATTTCCATTACAAAAAAAATAACACGTCCACCAACATTCTCAATACTCCGCGTTCAAATGACTCTCAGTATATTTTAAACGCCCAACAAAAACAATGCCTTCAGCTCAAGTAAAAATCCCACGGAATGGCAAAAACGAAGTAATATAAACCCAAATAAATTAGCAAAAACCCTAAAATTGAACCATTTATAAAAACGAGATCTTCAGGAAATACCCCTCCCCCTTTTTCTTGCAGAGTTAAAGGATGAGGAATCAATAGTTCTCAACAATACAACCATAATTACCGCAGTAAATCACTTATGCACTCTACTCTACTAGTTCAGGAACATACCTTTGCCTTTTTGCTTGCCGCGACGATTCCTTGCTCCTGCCGCTCCTGCTCCTATTTGCTGACCTCAATGAGCTCACCGGTACCTCCCAACCAAACGCTAGGGGTACTCTTCTTCCCCCTCAGCCCCCCGAGCCGCAAAGGGGCCACACACCACTCCTACCAGAAAATCAATCAGTCTCTCTTCTCTCCGCAATAACATTCCAATCTCAGCAAAAAGCCCCCTTCTTTTCCCCTCTCCCATCCCTTTATCCCCTCAAACCCTAATTCCCTTTTTACTTAGGTTTCCCCCCCTTTTCCCTTTTGACTTTCCTAATTTTCTTTTTAGTTTAATTCGTTTATATTTTTCATTTTTATTTTTTCCCTTTTTCAAAATTCAAGGGCATGTGCGCTCATCCCTTTTTTTATTTATAATATTTATCCCCCCCCCCTTTTTCATTTTATTAGTTTATATATTTAATTTTTATTTCCCTTTTCCACATGCTTAACTTATTGGTTTATAATTTGTATATAATAAAATATGCATATTTATATTTTCATTTTTTTTTTATTAATAAACATGCATTTATCAATTAATTGACCATTAATGTATCTGTATTTTCAGGATTAAAGAGAAATTTAGACGATGACAAACTAGCATAGGGGAAAAGCAAAGGTTTTACAAAAATGAAACAAGAGGATTTACGAGGAGGGATGGCGATGCGGTAAAGTGAACTAGACAAGTATAAGGGAGAAGGACACTGGAAGATCGAGGCGATGGAGGCTAGATTTATTAAGTGGACAAGGATAAAGAGAGGGTGATGGTCTGAGTTTTTGTTTTCTTTTTTTTTTCGTTTTTTTTTTTTGAGATTTCATTTGTTAAGGCCACACTGAAATTTCCCCCCGATTTCTAGAAGGTCTTAGGCTTAGGGTTTAGATTCTAAGCTAGACGACAATTGGTTAAGGGTAATGCTTAAAGTTTTATTTAGGTGCTGAAGACTTAGGGCTAATTAGGCTAACTCCATCAACCACCCTTACCGCGACGTGCCCTTCAGGTCGCACCACGTGCGCCAAGGGTGCCACTCACCTCTAGACTTTCTTTTGGCGACGTGCCCTTTAGGATGCACCACGTGCTCCAAGGGTGCCACTCGCCAACTGACTGATTGGTAGACCTCTATAACCCCTGGAGTCAATACTCTACCAGGTGAACTAGTAGGAGACTAAGGGCTCTAAGGAATAAGGCCCCCGCCTTATTGCGCGCCCCTTAAAATCATCGTGAGCGACTGTCGCAGTCGGCCCTCACGGAATCGTGGATCCTCTCGAACTAGGTAATCGTTAACCTACAGTTTGAGCCACAGCGGGAGTGCTAGCAGGCGGTGGCAGGGCTGCTGTCCACCCCTCTCCCTCAACCTCTCTGCAATTGTGTGTGGCCCCTTTACTCCATATGTGAGTCAAGTCGGCAAGCTATCGTCATCCTGCATCACCAATAATCATGTCAGAAATGTCGACATCAAAACATCAAATCAAATGAAACATCATAATAAACATATCAACCCAAAAGCACACTCCCTGACTCAGTCTGGAGTCCAAGGGGGTTCTACCGATGCCTCTGCATCCTCAAGGTCAAAAACCCTGCACACTCAATCAAACTGAGTCAATAGCACCCGTCTAATCAAATAGTAACACATCATGTCATCTGTCAATCACATCATAATCAAATATAATAGGTCTAATGTCAAAAAGGGTCCATATCACTTGCGAGCAAGTGTCCTCAAATAATAAGTGGTCTCAGTGCACCAGAGCGGGATGTTACAGGAAACAATGTAGCGGAGAGAATATTTTCTCTTGATCCTTCATAAAGTCATTTATTTGACTTTTCTAATAGAGGTTCATCATAAATACCAGTAGTTTCCCCATCCTCATCCGGATGCGAAAACAAATCTTGGATCATTTGATTTGTCCCATCATCTTCTTCTATGGGATCATTAACTCGATTTGTCCCATCATCTTCTTCCATGAGATCCTCATTTGCTTGGTCATGATGATGTTCCTCATCTTGTACAACATCATTTCTACTAATACTTGGTGCAATATTTTGCGGAAAGTTAGAGGGCAATGTAAAAGGTCTAACATCAGAAAGGGTCCAGATCACTTGCGAGCAAGTGTCCTCAAATAATAAGTGTTCTCAGTGCGCCAGAGCGGGATGTTACATACACCCCCTCTTGGTCTAAACTTCGTCCCGAAGTTTCTCAGTATACATTGCAAAAAAAAGTATCACAGTATCTCATGTCTATCTATCAAACAAAAATGGAAACTGCTGACGCATATCATCTACGTCCTCCCAGGTCGTCGAGTGTGGACTATAACTGTCCCACTGGACCTAGACCTAATCTACCGTTCGACGTTGTAACTGTCGAACGCGAGGATCTAAGATGCGGACCGGCTCAGCCATGAGCGCTCGCGCGTCCGATACCTGCAAGGAACTCAGGTCAATCACATGGGTAGGATCACTAATACGGTGTCTCAAATAGATACATGAAAAACATCGTGCATACGCCTCAAAGAATCAGGTAAGGCTAGTTGATAGGCCACGGGCCCTTTTCTCTTCACAATCTCGAAAGGTCCCACGGACCTAGGAGAGAGTTTATCTCCCTTTCCAAACTTGATCGAACTCTTATGTTGTTTAACCCACAAGAAGTCTCGATCGTCGACCTCGTAGCTACGGTCGACTCGATGCACATCGGCCTAACTCTTTTGTCGATCTTGCACTTCTTTAATCCTTTGTCTTGTGGATTGCATCTGCTCTTCCATTTCTTGGATCGCTTCTGGTCCCACCAGGACCCTATCCTCAAGCCGATCCCAACTCAAGGGCGTCCGACATGGTCGCCCATAAAGAAACTCATAAGACGTCATCTTTATGGTGCTTTGATAACTGTTGTTGTAAGCGAACTCTACTAGAGGCAAGAATTCCTCCCGACGCTTTTGTTGGTCCATCACGTACATGCGCAACATGTCTTCCAAGGTTTGGTTCATACGTTCTGTCTGTCCGTCCGTCTCGGGGTGATGTGCAGTACTAAAGTTAAGTTGGGTTCTTGAGGCGTCTTGGAAACTCATCCAAATCGTCTAATAAACACCGATCCTCGATCGGATATAATCTTTTTAGGCACGCCATGCAGCCACACAATCTCGCTGATGAAAAACTCTCGCTATGTCAGGTGCCTGATACGTAGTACGCACAGGAATAAAGTGAGCACTCTTCGTCAGAGTGTCTGCTACTACACAAATCGAGTCATGTCTCCTTGCCGTCAGTGGCAATCCAACAATAAAATCCATCGAAATAACTTCCCATTTCGATTCTGGAATGGCATGTGGTTGAAGTAATCCTTTCGGGTGTCTATGTTCAGCCTTTACCTGCTGACACTCGAGACATCGAGCCACAAAGTTGACTATGTCGGCCTTCATTCCTTTTCGAAAGAATAATGGTTTGAGGTCTGCCCTCATCTTCGTAACTCCTGGGTGAGCCATGCAAACTGCTCTATGAGCCTCGCCCAAGATCAACATCCTCAACTCATCGTTTGGCCGTACGTAAATACGACCTCCAAACCTCAACAACCCGTCGCTATCCAACGAATAATTCTCATATCGCGGTACCATCTTGGTGTTTTGTCTGATAAAATCCTCGACACCTCTGCACCAGTCATCAACACGCTGTAAAGTGAGAATCTTCTCACGTAGATTTGTCTGAAGAGGTAACACCGAACAAAGGCATGGCCTCGGACTCAAGGCATCCGCCACTCGTTTCACTGTTCCCTTTATGTAAGTAATCTCAAAATCGTATTCGCTAAGCAATTCGGACTAACGTCGTTGTCGCGCGTTCAGGTCGCTTTGTGTAAAAAGGTGTTGTAGTCCATAATGATCAGTCTTTAATTCAAATTTTCGTCCAATAAGGTAGTGTCTCCAAACCTTCAAGGCATATACGATGGCTAATAACTCCCAATCTTGCGTCGCGTAGTTCTCCTCATGCCTTCTCAGCTTCCTCGAAATGTATGCAATCACTCATCCTTCTTGCATCAAGACTCCACCTAGACCTTCCTTGGATGCGTCAGTGCATACCAAGAAGTCTACATCCATGTCAGGGACCTTTAGTATCGGCGTGGTTGTCAACAACTCTTTGAGCCTCCGAAAGGCTCCCACGCATTTCTCCGTCCAAACAAACTTCTTGTTTTTCTTCTGTAATTCCGTGATCGGATTTGCTATCTTCGAAAAACCCTCGACAAACCGTAGATAGTATCCTGCTAATCCCATAAAACTACGCACTTCTGTGACATTCGTTGGCGCAGGCCATTCCATAATTGCCTCAACCTTGGCTGGATCCACGACAATACCCTCGCTAGAGATGACATTCCCTAAATAGTGAATTCTCGATTGGTAAAAAGAGCATTTGGACAACTTCCCATACAATTTGTATTCTCGTAAACATTGTAGTACTAAGTGCAAATTCTCATCATGCTCCTCCGTCGTCCGGGAGCAGATCAAAATATCGTCAATGAATACTTGGACGAACTTGTCCAAGTATTCGCGAAACACCCCGTTCATCAAACTCATGAATACCCCTGGGGCGTTTGTCAGTCCAAAAGGCAAAACAGTAAACTCGTAATGTCCAAATCTCATCTTAAAGGCGGTCTTAGGGATGCCATCCTCCTTGATCCTTAATTGGTGATATCCGGATCGCAAATCGATCTTGGAGAACACCGTCGCACCCTTCATTTGATCGAATAGGTCGTCAATTCTTGGTAAGGGATACTGATTCTTGATCGTAGCCTTGTTCAGTTGACGGTAGTCAATGCAAATCCTCCACGATCCATCCTTCTTTCGAATGAAAATAACTGGCGCACCCCACGGTGACACACTAGGACGTATCAGTCCTAGGTCCAACAACTCCTTCAGCTGCATTTTCAGCTCTTGCAGCTCCGGGGTCGACATCTGCTAGGGCGTTCTGGCTATCGGTTCAGTTCTCAGTTTCAGGTCGATGGTAAACTCCAGTTCCCTTTCCAGCGTCGTCCCAGGAAACTCCTCTGGAAATACGTCCACAAACTCCTTCACTACAGGAAGGTGTTCTAGGCCTTTCGCTACTCCTTTCTCGTTGAGCGCGAGGATCGCATAAAGTTTGCACCCCTTGCGCATACTCTTCTGTAACTGTAAGGAAGAGACAAACCATAGGGAAACTCCCTGGTTCCGTCCTACAATCCCATGTCTCTGTCCTTCGTCATCAACCAAGCTCAACCATTTCGTCTTACAGTTGAGAATCGCCTCATGCGTCTCCAACCAATCCATACCGATCACGACGACATAAGATCCTAAGATCGTGACGTACAAGTTGACTCTCGTGACAAGCCCTCCCAGGTTAAGGGCACAGCCCGTAACCTTTCCTCCAACCTTCTGTTCCGCTTCTGAAGCCTTCTCTAAGAATCTAAACTCGTCTTGAACGACTGTCTTTTGGATGACATCATGCAAGGTTTGAGGCATCAAAACATTTAAACCTTGCACGCAGGATGTCGTTAAGGTCCAACAAGAACCTGAAGACCTAAAGCTTCTCAATGTCAAGGCACAAAGCTTTCTTGAGCAGTGTCATAACGTGCCTCGTGCTCGAGCATCGTAAGACCTCCCTGTCATAAAGCATTGAACTCATTGAGCTGACGCTCCATGAATTCCTCCGAAAGATACCTCTCTCGGAACTGTTCCTCAAACAGTTCCCATGACACGTCTTCAACGACCATGCTCAGCTGCGGTAGGAGCGTCTTCCACCATAGAAGAGCACTCCCCTTCCATTGAAAGACCTCCAAGCGGACCTTCACGTTGGAGGTATAAATGCGAAGTGTGGAGCACATCGCCATCTTTTCCAACCATGCCTCGGTGGCTTCGCCTTCGAGGGCACCCCAAAAACTCAGGAATTGACCTACTCGAGTTCCCGGTGGAAGCTACCTATAACGGCTGGCACGCGCGGTGGAACCTCAGCGGGTGTCGGCGCCCTGGCCTCATCTCTGTCCAATTGGTTGATCCGTGCCTCAGACATGCGCTGAAATGATCTCATCATCCCAATAACCTCACCAACTGCTATCTGTTCCTAGCTGAGAACCTGCTCGCCTCCCTGGGGTTAGACGCCTCAGGTGAGGATGCTGCTGGAGGTGTCTCGCCTCCTCCACTAGCGCCCCGTCGTCTGCCTCTGCGGCGTTCTCTAACCATCATTACCCTTGCGAACACAATCAACTCAAACAACAATATTAAATAAAACCAACTCATGTCAACGAAAGTCGTAGCGGACCCCAAGTCGCGGGTCGAACCGGCTTTGATACCATATGTAACGACCCTCCTCCTTGTTACGACAATGACTCTGATGACAGGCGTAAATGAATTTTTTTTTTTGTGCGCGTGTGTTCAAGGAGTGTGTGCGCACACACAAGGGTAACAATCAACGCGTTCGACCTTGCGTCGTCGCCCGACGAAGATTAAGATGCAACCAAGAAGAAAATAAAGGATGATAAGGGCTCGCGATAATCCACTACAAGCATGAACGATGATCAAACGACGATAAGTATAACTGACTACTCACCCTTCCTACCCTGCAATACCAAACTGAAAAGGGCTTAATCCACCAACATCAATGATTAACGAAGATTCGTTCTAAAAACCAAGTTCCATCTAACTAAGGGTGTGGGTACTTCTTACTGGTTAGCCGTCGTACCTTTAACTTTAATTAACCGCGCGGTAATGACAAAGCTCTAACTCAATCCATTATCATTAATATTGAGTTAACGCCATAGATCACTAATTGATCAACATTCTAGTCACAAGGGGAAAGAAATCTGACTTACCACCAATCACAATAATCATGCATATAGCTAGAACCAC
>CBVK0100417849.1:0-11277 GCA_900067695.1 Picea abies
GGGTCCCTTGTCCCACAAACAAGGGGGTCTCATACACCAATTTCGTGTGCTGGCTTGGCCATGACCTTAAAAATAGATTATTATTATTATTATCATCATTTGATTTAAATGTAAAAGATTAAAATTTTAAAAATTTTTGATTGAAAATTTTATAACATAGTAATTTATTATCATTAAATCTATTATTATTATTATTATGATGTTATATTTTAAAATATCATCAAAATAAATTTATTTAAAAACACTTGAAAACAAATTTATTTAAAAACAATTAAAGTTATATATAACTAAGTAATGTGACAACACTCACTTCAGAATCTTGTACGCTTCCATCTTCGTAAAAGATAAACGTGGACAAATATTCTTCTTCGGTAAAAGACGTAAAAATGACGTTGTAAAACATTTTCATTTTGTATTACATAGCTATTTTGTAATTATTACTTTACCACAACATACGGCTCGAATATTCTTTGTGCTACTTTAGTTTTGGAGTAGGCTAACTCAGGAGCAAACAGATCGGCATTTCAGGCAAAAAAATGGGTCAACCAGATTTTCAGGGGTAGTTTGAGTTTCGAATGGATCAAAGTTCCATGCATTTTAAAACCTTACCCTAGGGGTTTTGCCCCATTTTAAACCAACCGAGATGCTCAGAAAATCGATCAGAGTTCTGGATTGGCCGGAAATTTAAAAGCGGACCGCCGGAGGACCGGAAAGGTAACACGGGAGGGAAGATTGCTCCCGAGTTAGTCCACCCTTTCATTCTCTCTATTTAGGGTGAGAAGAATAAACTCAAATTAGAAGTAAAAAATATTAAGGAAACATGTTAATTAATAATAATTAAGAATAAATACAAGTCACAAACATTATGATGAGGGGCGAAATCCATTATCACGACCATGTAGTAAAGTCATAATAAGTACAAAGCTTCCGCCATTAAAGGATGGAAGCTCAAAACAAAGGAATTAATTAAATATTTTCAAGAAATTATCTTCCATCATATCTTCAGGTAATTCAACAAGGAGGCTGATCAATTATCTAAACAAACTATCTATGAACCAGAAAGAAGAATATCATATTTCAAGTGGGAAAATGAGGCTGCAGGGCCCATATCACATCTTAACCTTTTTTGACACCTCCCAATTGAAGATATTTGAACAAGCCTACTATGTTTTTTGGACTCCTCTTCATATGAACTGGATATTAGTATGTGTTTGTGAACTTTTTGACTTATATTATGTTTTTGGTTGCTTTCTCTAAGAAGCAAATATCTATGGAGAATTGTAAGCAAGCTATTTCCTAGAAAGTCATACTATTTGGTTATTTTGGCTAGTCTCACATTATGCCTGAGCGGATTTTTGTAATAAACATGAAGATGTAAAAAAAATTATACACAAATATAATTTTGAGCAAATTTTCTATTGGAAAAAAATACAAAGCTTCCAACTGTAGGTGTAGTCGGTAGGTAAGTGTCATAATCATCTTGTTTACAAGGTGCTTTAACAAGTGTGGCATATCATTCAAAATGAATTTATGAACAATAGATGCCGAGTCAACATCCTTTATAAGTTTACTCTACTTCTTGAGTACCTCCGACTCCCAAGTCATGTTAAAATATGTGTCAACAAGTTTGTAAATAAACTATTTATTAGTGTTAATTATTTTTTCACTAAAAAATGGAGGATATTGTTTTTTTTTTTTAATTTAATATTAATATTTATTATATGGATTATAATTGTTTTTTATAATATATTTATTAATATTATAAAATATAGTATAAATATTATTGTAATTTTTTTTAATAAATATAATTATTGGAAGGAAGTAAAGGTGTGGAATATGCTTATTACACTAATTAATGAGAGAAAAATATGTGAACAATGATTATAATACACTTTAAGAGTTGTTCTCTTAACACTAGTAATCAGTACTACACTGGCCAACTCCTGAGGCCTATATCATGAAACATTTTACAATAGAGTGTCCCAAGCCATTAAATAGGTTTCATGATATGAAAAACCATGAGAAAATACCATGGGCCTATAACCCACCAACTTAAGATGTGCAAGATTTAAATCTAATAGATTTGTCAAATCTGTACTTGATCTTAGTAGGTCCATGCATCTAAGTGGTAGATCTATCCACAAATCCATGCTTCTCCATTCATGTTCCAGGGCAAAGCCACATGCTTCAAGCTCACTCTCCATTTAATGTTTTGTCATGCTTACCATTTCCTTATGCTCAAGCTCCCACTCAAAATAAGACCAGAGCAAAAAAAAACTTATCCTTAACACATTTAATTTGAGGTGATCAAGCTCTAATACCAAATCTAAAACCCAACAAAGTGAGAGAAGTAACATCAACAATCACACAATGATCACAAAATGCACACTAGATTTTTACCCATGTCAAGATTAACCCAACATTTTCCCCTTTAAACTTGACATGAGATAACTAATTTTTACCGAAGCCAAGATTAAACCAACATTTGCCTCTTTAAACTTGACATGAGATAATTAATTTTTACTCAAGACAATATTAACCCAACATTTGCCCCTTTAAACTTGACATGAGATAACCACCTAACCCCTCAAAGTTTATTAACCCAGTATCCAAGAATATAACATGCTTGGATTAGTCTTTACACTGGTGATTAGTCAAATGAGGGGTATGCATGCCAAAATAGGTCTTACAACCATATGCCTATTTACTTGTGATTAACTTACAACTCCAAAATAAATGCTTACAATTGCATGGTTGGGCATGTGATGCTCAAATAATCTACCTGCTTCATTACTTGCATACCATCTACTCCAAATACAATTAGTCTGATCAAGCACACTCCTTAACGAAGTTCTTATTTTTCCTCTCTACATCCATGTGTTTACCACGATCGCTAGAGAGTCTAGCTTTTCTTTTCTCTAATACTAAATGTGAAAACTAAGAGAAATAACTCACACATCCAGATAACATTTACCGTGGAAACTCTCATAGCACAAACATTTGGCAACAAGCAAACCACTTAATTTATTTTACAATAAAAATTTCAAACCTTTAAATAAGCTTCGTCACATGTTAATACCACCCACTAATAAATAATTAATAATAAATTTATCATTAATAAAATCAATATTATCTTAATTATTTTATAATTTACTCAAAATTAATTTAACAATTACATTTTGAATTTAATTTAATTTCAATAAAACACAATGTTTTTTTAACGTTGTATACATAGAATTTGATACGAAGAAGACTCCACATTAAATTGATATTGTTTGCACAAAATTTAATGTGAAGAAAAATCTGCATTAAACCATTTAAAAGATTAAAAAAAGTTGTGGTTGTAGCCATTTAGCACTAAGTATAACATGCCAATGAAATTCTAAGATGGTGTGTGTACTTCTTCTTTGCTCACTTTTACAAAGTTCTATAAGTTTTTTTTCCAATAGAAAATTTGCTCAATTATATTAGTAAATATAATTTGTTTACATCTTCTTATTCATATCGAAAATCAAGAGATAAGATAAACTATCCATACAGTATCTGAAAGATTCAAAAAAGTAATTTCCGGATATAAATCCTTACATGACTATGATCCTTGAGTCAAAAAAGAAGTATCCGGAAATATAATACTAAACCAACAGTGTTTCCATCTGTCTAAGATCTTTTTTCACAAAAACTGAAAGAAAAATCAAAATTGGTATCCTTGTCCAAAGTAGAGACAACTATGGACTATTTCTTGAATAGGTTTAGGTGTCTCTTGGAACCTTCAGTTCCATTAACCCACTTGTAAAAAGTGATTCTTCCTTCAGGTTCTTGTAAAGCTTACTTGGAGAGAAGATTTGCCTCCTTATTATATTCTCGGAAAATGTGCTCAAAACTGATTTCTTGAAAGTGATTTATTAAATCCTTGATTCTGGGCTTCCATCCTTTGAGTGTACTAGCTTGCAGTCTACCTCTTTTGTTTAGCCAATCTATAACTACTTTTGAATCTCCCAGAACCTGGAGTTTGTGGAAAGACAAATGTTTTTCCAACATAAAGTTGCCCAAACTCCCAGAAGCTTTGCCCTTGTATCGGTGCCTTCCCCATAGTTGAAAAACCATCTATAAACTAATAAATCATGAGTTTTGAAAACCCCTCCCGCTCCACAATGTTTGTCATTCACTTGTGCTGCCCCATAAAAAAAAGCTATAGTTGTATCAAAGCGCTGAGAAATCAAATATGATTGTAAATGGATAAGTTTTTGTGAGGCCATGGGTCTTTCCAATGAGCAGAGTGTCTTAGTGACCACCGATAGAATTGATGGAGGTTTGTCCTTGAAAATAGATGAATTCCTCTCTAACCATATATATCAGCAAATAAGAGCAGCTAAAATAGAGGGGACCGACTTGTCCGTTGTCCAATTTATGAGACATTCTAACAGTGCATTCCCTTCCCAGCCTTTTTTGATATTTTGCCCATTTTGTATTTTTTCCCAAATTGCTTTTGTAAATGTGCAATGTATGAAGAGATGGGTTATATCTTCAATATCCTTTTTTCATAATTGGCACCAACTTGGACCTTCCCAACCTCTTTGTTGAAGATTATCTCAAATCAAAATTTTATTTTTCGCTGCCAACCATATAAATAGTTTTATTTTAAGTTGGATATCCCATTTCCAATTTTTTTTCCTCCATCCACCTAAAATTGACAAGCTCTGAGTGGATAATAAAGCCATATATGCATTTTTTACTGTGAGGAATCCTAAAGAGTCTCCACCGGTCCACATCAATTTATCATCTGTATCTTTGATGGAGGCTCCTGAACCAATAAGAGCAATACGAAAATGATCCTATTCCACTGCCAAATCACCTGTAATGTCCAGCTCATTGCTCCTGATCCCATATGGGAAGCTTGATCTTGTTGTCCCCAAGCCTGGGAAAGAACCAAAATCATTTTTTGTCTTAGTAATGAAATTAGATTATGAGAGAAAAATGATTTATCTCCCATCCCCAGAATTTTGTCTTTGCCAAGAACAACATGATGACCCGATCCTAGAATCCAACTCAATCAGTTTGTAATCAAGTGGACAGATTTTAAAAAACTATTCAAAATTCTTGAAGCCAGTTTTTGATGAAAAGATGCTGATATGAACCAATTTATGACTGTAGTAAAAGTGAGATATTTATCTTTTATTACTTTGTGCCATATTCCATCCCACATTAAAACTCGCAAGAGAGTATTGGTAGCCAAAGCTTTGTTGAAGGAGAAGATATTTCGAAATACCCATCCACCACTATTCTTTGGTTTTGAAAGTGTCTCTCACCGGCAAAGATGATAATGGTGTGTTTCACTATTCCCATTCCAGAGAAAATTAAACATGACTTTCCTTAACTTTTTCAAAACCGAGTTGGGGATGGCTTCTAGCAACATCTAGTAAACCGGTTGGCTTTCCAAAACAGATTTCAATAAAATATACCTTTCGCCCAAAGATAACCACTTATTGCACCAATGTCCTATTCTTTTTTCCATAACAACTTATTGCACCAATGTCCTATTCTTTTTTCCACCTTTGCCAACAACCAACTCCAGTCTTTAGCTTTATGTGGCCCAGTCTTTAAAAAATAACCAAGATATTTGAAACCAAAAGTTAGATCCGAGAAGGTAAATGGGAGTATTTTCTTGAAAGGAATTAAATATGCCTCCGATAACCCCTCATATAGGACTGTAGTTTTTGTTTCATTTACCTTTAGTCCCGAAGATTTACAGAACAATTTTATGTGTCTATCAATCTCCACCCATTCTTGCAGAGATGCACTAGTCATGATTAATACATCATCTACAAAAAATAAGTGAAGGATTTTAATGATTCTGGACACTTTTATGCCCGACAACTTCCCATCTTGTTTGCTTTCTTTTAATAAAAGGATAAGACCCTCCATAACTAGAATAAACAACAAGGGGGATAAAGGGCACCCTTGGTGTAAACCTCTACCACTTCTGAAAAATTACGTAGCCTCCCCATTAAGTAAAACAACAAAGGACAAGGAAGAAACACAACTCATAATCCAGGTTGTCAACGGAATACCAAAACCCACTTGAATTAATATAAACCTTAATAAGTCCCAATTTATGCATTCGTAAGTTTTCTGTAGATCCAACTTTAGTATAAGGAATTTTAAGTTTTTCTTTTTTATGCTATGTAAGCATTCATGTGCTTTTCCAATGGCATCTTGTATCTGACGACCTTTCAGAAAGCCCAACTGCTCTGCCGAAAGAGATCTGGAGAGGATATGTTTAATCCAATTTGCAATATTTTTGGATATTAATTTATAAACGAGGTTACATAAGGAAATAGGCATGAAATCCCCAAAGGTAACTAGTTTATTTAATGTTGGTATAAGGGCTAAAAAAGTAGAATTAAGGCTTCTAGCAATGTAACCCATGGATCTTGATTCCTCAACCATCTATAATAGATCCTCCCCAACTAGATTAAAGAAGTGTACAAAAAAATCAATTGTCCAACCATCGGGCCCTGGACTTTTATCTTTCTTAAACAGTGTTAAAACCTCTTTCAATTCACATCTTTCTTAAACAGTGTTAAAACCTCTTTCAATTCACCCATATTGACAGGACCATGTAGAATTCTAGCTTCCTCCTCATTAACCAAACGGGAGAAAAGGCTCGCTACCCTGACCTGATCAATTGGATGTGGTTGGTCCTATGACTTAAAGAAAATTTTAAAATATTTCACAACCTCTTCTTTTAAAGCCTCATGTCCAGTGTGTAATGTCCTTGTGTCATCTAATATCTCCCATATATGTTTTCTGTTTCTCCTGTGACTGGCAAATTGGTGAAAAAACTTCGTGTTTTGGTCACCACTATGAATCCAAATTGCTTTGCTACATTGTCTCCAAAGTTCCTCCTTTGCTTTGAGGTACTTGTTCCTTTCAAGTTCAAGGTTAATAAGGCTACTTTCCTCCTCCAGTGTCAAAGTGCCTCTCGACAAGGTCTGTAGAGAATCTTTAATCTTGTTCTCCAACTCCTCGAGATGTTTCAAATCCCGACACTTGCATTCCTTTACCCAGAGTTTAGTGTGAGCTTTCAAATCTTTCAATTTCCAGATTAATCGACATTGTCGTCCTCCTTTAGATAAATATTTCTAATCATTCGGAACCTTAAATACAATACTATTAAAGTCTTTTTCATAAAGCTATTGAGAATTTAATTTAAAGGGGTAAGCCTTGTAGAGTGGTGTGGTCTGCAACTGTAATAATACTGGGGTGTGGTCTGAGACAAATGGGTACTCCACCCAGAATCTGTAGAGGCCCACACTATTTAAAAGATCTTTAGATATTAAAATCCTATCCAACCTCTTAGCAATTGAGTCAACACCGGTTCACCCATTTCTCCAGGTAGGTACAATCTTATCAGGCTGGATATCAATTAGCCTGTGAGATTGGAAGAATGCCCTGAAAAAGCTCGCCAAGGGCTCCGAATGCGTTGACCCTCCCCAAACCTCACCAACCAAATTATTCCAAAATCTCTTACGCTCCGAACACAGACCGTAGATATTAAGTAAATTAATTTCCCTTTTACTTGCAATACAACAACCTATAAATAAAGTTCTATAAGTTTGATCATATAACATTAACAAATATTAATGGGATTTTTCAAATTGACGAGATGATTTGATGTGGGCAAAAGTTTTTATAATGCAATTATTTGCATTGCATATATGTTTGAAGAATATTTTTCAAGAGTTCTATGAAGAAATGATCGTTCAAGCATATAATGACTTGGAGCAAAAAGAGTCATTCACAACTGCAATTATATTGTTGAATATTATATTATTAAACAAGGTCGTATAGCAGCATTACAAATCATGGTTGTAAGATAGGTAAGTAGTCATGCGTGCCTTCTACAAAAGGTTATTGAAAAAGCACTCAATGTAATACACGAGGAAAGGAATAATGGATAAGTAGATGTTGTAATAGCCAAATAAATTAAATAATGAATATAATGTCGGTAACTTCAAAATAAGAGATAAAGTTTATATATATATATAAAGTTTTTACATTTATAAAATTTTGATAAAGAGGGATGGAAATTTCTGATTAATAATAATAATAGAGATTCAACTCAATATACACTACTTCGTGGTAAGTATAATAAGTTAAAGTTTCAAGTTATTAAAAAAACATAGTTTAAATACAAATAACATTGTTTAAGAGTATTTTATAAGGGTTATTCAAATCCTGCTTTTTTCAAATTACTTTGTTTGGACCAAATGACAATGGACTAGTTGTGAAGTTTTTTAAGGTCTTAGATTGAATTTTAAAGAAAATCAAATTTTATGGGAAAACATGTGATTGTCATAGAAATAAATGAGACTTTTTTCTAAATTGTACTAAAGTAATCACTTAAAAAATTAAATCTTAAATCATTATTATTAGTTTAGGTTTTTAACAAAAAAAAAAACTTAAAAGATTAAATCTTTAATCATTACTATTAGTTTAGGTTTTAAAAAAAGAGTTAATCGTTATAATTGATCTAAACTTATCTTTAATTTTGGAGGACAATTGGTATAGTAATATGTAATCAAGCATCTTTCCAAATTTTATTGTGTCATTTCTTATTAATGTGATTTGTTTTTTTTAATTGCATATAAACATTCATGATCAATCTATACTCCATAGAGATTATAACTAGCAATTTTTAGTAGTGATGCAAAATAAAGTTGATAGAAAATATAGTGTAAGTTGTGTTTTAGATATACAAGAATAATTGGAATATTTAATGAAACAATTTGTGAATACTATAATTGTATTTGTTTAAAATTTTAAAGCTTATGTGATTTTAAATATATTTGTATAATTCCAGATCATTGAATTGTGGTATTTCTATTAGTTCAATCTACTGAAAACTTATTAAAGAATATTTGCATTAAAAGTAAGTTTTAAGTTTAAAACAAATACTCTTAAATATTATTTGTTTATTTTGATTGATTTAGTTTTCAAATCCTGAAAAAATCATTATTATTTGCTTTTAATTGATTTTCAAATTGTTGAAAGATCATTATAACATTAGTTAAAGTTTACATTAGTTAAAGTTTCAAAGAACTAATTTTATTATTTTAATTCTTCCTTAAGCAAGATATATGGATGGCTCCTAGATATACACATATACACATTTGGTAAAAAAAAATTAGAATATTTCATGAAATGAAACTAACCATTTAATGAAACCAAAACTAATTCTTGGGTGGATCAATTGCAAAACGTTTTCGTAATGGCTATGGATGCACCGACCCTTGCAGTGAGGAAAAAATATGTAGGATAAGGCGAGAAGCCTTTTTGTGTTATCTTTAGTGTCATTGTAAGGGGGCTCGTTGTCAACCCACTAGGAAAGTGTTAATCGAAGATATGGTCTCATTCAAAAGGATTCTTTTACTATGCCACTTATTCCAATTCCAATGTATTTTTCAACATGTAACGAAGGATTTTTAATGTGATATTTAATGATTTTTTAATTTTTTTTAAATTGTTATTCATTATGGAGAAAAAATATGTAATGAAGTATTTTTATTCTGATCGTTAATGATATTTTTATTTTTATTTTTAAATTGTAACTCATCATCGATGAAAAATATTTGATGGAAAGAGTTTATAATTAATAATAATTACTTTTGGCAGAGAAAAATGTATAGTGTTAAAATGTTATCAATGTAAGTTAGTGTTTCGAATCTACACACAAATATATTTGAGATAGTTAATGACATAGTTTTACAAGAATACACATATATGTTCCTCTAATATCTTGAATTGAATGTGGATTTGAATAGAAATGGACGATTTCCGGATAACTAAATTGTGGGATTTCTACTAACTGAATCTTGTGAGACGTGGGTAATATGTTGTATAGGAAGTTCTAAGTGGAAAGCAACAACACTTGAAGTTTGTCTCCGTTGAATTGGTTTCCCACCTTCTAAAAGATCATTGTCACATGCCCTAATTCAATCTTCGTAGAACTTGCATTATTATTTCAGTTTTTCGACGGTGTTTGAATGCGTTTGCTTTTGTCTCAATTGAATCGTTTTTATGGCTTTTGATGGATGGTTGTCACTTTAATATATTTCTCTTATATTTTTCTCATTTTCATTTTTTTTTATTTTCAGTGGAAAAATTCTCTATTATATTGATATAATGTATTCTCTGAACAAAAAATTACAAAGCAGCTGAATAGAATGCCCATAAAGATAAGAAGAGGTTTTCTCTTATAATGGCCTCTCGACCAATAGTGGGAAGAAAGCTCAAAGATGGAAGATTGCCCAGAAATGAACAGGAGGGCACTGTAGAAAGGAGGGATACATAACTATGCTAGATCAAGTAAGAGAGAGAAAGTGCAATGAAGATGATAAAAAATCTTGACTTATGCAGCCACAAAGAAGGTGAAGTAGGAGTTAGAAGAGTGATAGGAAATGATGCAGCCACAAAGAAGGTGAAGTAGGAGTTAGAAGAGTGATAGGAAATGAGTTGGGCCCTCATGCCCATCAATTATGTGATTAAAAGATATGATACCCACTTTTTTTTGAAGAGCCGCCTTTGAAAGTTGATCTGCAGGAATGCTGTGCTCTCGATAGATGTGAAAGTAGCTGAGGTTTTTGAAAGCTAGTTGGAGGTGTTTGATTCTGTCTTTCCAAGCTGTGAGAGTAATAGCTTGAAGATCATTCATGTTGTTTAACCACTCGATGATGGTCTTGGAGTCCCCGAGGATATGGAGGGAGTCAATATGCAGTCTGGAGTCTAAAAATAGTGTGGCCCAGGCACCCAATAGTTCTGCCCTGGTGTTGGTGCCCGGACCACAGTTGAAAGTCCATGTAAGTATGGTTTTAAAGTCCACAGGAAAAGAGTTATATATGTATATAAGTATGGTTTTAATGTTTTTTTAATCAAAATTAGAGTTGCATTTTTTATATTTATATTATTCACAAAAAAAAAAAAAAATTATATTTTTTCAAATATTTTATGTCATTTTGTTCGATGTTAACATAAAAGCAAATTGTTTGATATATATTTGAATGTCATTTTATTGATGTTAACATAAAAGAAAAAACATTTTTGTGTAATTTTATCGATGTTAACATAAAAGCATATTATTTGATATATACTTGGGTATCATTTTATTGATGTTAATATAAAAGCATATCGCTTGATATATACTTTAATTAGTCAAACTTATTTAATCAATAAGATTCACATCATCCATTTTGGTTCCACCTTATGGTCCATTATTTA
>CBVK0100417855.1:0-13317 GCA_900067695.1 Picea abies
GGTTTGATGTCTTTAAACTAATTAAACATATTATTGTTTATGCATATAACTCAATGTGCAATAGTGTAGGGTTTTTATGGAAAATGGATTAGACATTTAAATTTTATGAAATAATAGACATATTTTTGAAATTATATAAAGAGTTGATTTTGAAAATTAAATTTATAAATATTTCTAAATTTATTGAAAAATGTATTTAATATATTTAAAAATAATTTTTAATAAGAATTGGTAATGAAAATAATTTATTTTAGTTTTTGCAATCCAATAGATATGGTTTAGTATACCAAACCTAAAACTAGAACAACGTCATTAATTGTCATATATATTGATATCAAATTGCAAATGCATCAAATCATACTAACATTATAAAAAAAACCACAATCTCACCCAAAATAATTAAAATTACAAATAACATGCATACAATTTAAAACATGTATACCTTATATATCTTATAGACATAAATAATTATATAAATTATTACCCATGTGTGCACATATAAATTCATCACAATTCTATTAAACATATTTAATATATAATTAATCTATATACATTCTTAAGTAGATTATGTATATCTATAATTAGAACATGCAAGTTTTTAATTAAGTTATATAGATCCATAATAAATTCTTGAAAATATATTAATTTGTCTCAATCCCAACTATATCATTAAAACATTTAGATTCCAATGATGAATTATGACTTTGGTTATAAAATTCATGTTACACACAAACTTTGAAATTGGATCCATGTTTCTCTCACATTCCAAACTTTTCATGGTGCATGACAATTAAAATTAGTGGTTACTTCCTAAATCACAAGTTATCATTATTGAATCATGCATGAGGTCATGAGATTTATCCTTAGCCTTATTGTGCATAAACATTTAAAAAAAATAAAAAATTGATATTTGTTTAATAATACAAAGATATTTTATAAAATCTCTAAACCAACTTTCAAGGTTCTGGTGGCGATTACTCATATTTGACGTAATAATGGAAAACCAATATTTACTCAAATTAGGAAAATTAATTTTATGATCTAAATATTGAAACATCGTGACTTCAACTCTAAAAAATTCCAAACTTCAAACTATAAAAGGTAATCTAGATAAACCGGAATAATTAAATAGTTGAAAATGAACCATACTTTGTAGATTTAGTAGAAATCTTTTACAACTTGAATGATTGTTATTATATTATTTTATCTTTTTATAAACATATTTAAAAATTAATAGAAAATCATTTCTAATTTGCATAATTTTCATTAAAATTATGATATTATTTTGTAATTTGATTATAATATGTTGTTATTTTTAATTTTTGAATTAATTGTAAAAGAAAATAATGAAAATCATTTACATGATTCTCAATATAAAGTTCGTTCACACTTTCACACTTTTGTTCATTGTTTCTCATTCATCCTTGGTCTTGGTTGGAAACAAAAAGAAAAAAATGAATTATTGAGAGAGAAGCCATTGTGGGATGGATGTAGTGACTGTTGGTATATTTTATCCATAAATTGATGCTTGCATTCCTGAGATGCATTGTCATGCACTAAATTTCATTCACAGTTGTGAATCGTGAGAGTTAAGATTCTTGAGTAGATGCATTGGATCCCTGGAAGGAGGTGGATAGCCTGAGGGACTGTGTGGTAGAGAAGGGGGTTCATTCTCTTAGGTTGTGTGGGATGGAAGAGGAGAGAGTTGGTTTATTTTGGATTGTTGTGTGTTGAGAAACCTATGAGAGATTGAGTGTTGATTGGTTGGGAAGTTGAGTGACACCTTGGAACCATCCTTGTGAATTCCTAGCTCAAGCTCGGGGGTGACCTATTATTGAGACTTGGAACAATAGTGTCTAGGGTTGGGTGGAACGTCCTTGGTCTGCAACCAATTGGTGAACCATTTTTTCAAAGATAAGTTCTTTTTGTTATGTGTTTTTATGTTGTATATTTTTTCTGATGTGTATTAATTAATATCTTTGAGATGGGTATATTTGATGTGCCAGATTGTTGGTTATTTCTATGCATGGCATGTTTAAACATTCTTTATACTAAAGCATGAATCTTTATTATTGCATGTGCTTGTATCATGTTTCTTTCATGTTTCTTTAATAATTAAATGGTATCAGAATTCGAAATCAGTTTCGAACACAGTTTTTGAGGTAGCATGCTTGGCCCCGGGGGTGGTTGGGTATGTTACAATTTGTGTATTGAATTCATGAATTTGTGGAGCAACCACCACACGTGGAGAAAAGAAAACCCAAGAAATCGTTGAGTGGTGAGCAGAGCCGAGTGTTGGAGAGAAAACCCACTATTTTGTTGAAGGCATAATCGCCACCTATGGAAAAGAATTTAAGCCTCAAATCGCTACCTATGTGAAGGATATCTTACTGACTATTGTAGTTGAAGGAGAATAATTTATCTATTGTTTTTGTAACTTCTTTTTTGGCAAGACATGCTCATTACAGGAATATGAAATGACATGAGAGACAAATTGGTGCACTGGAGTTGCTACGTGAGAGCTTAGATGCCCATTGTTGTAGCTGATTCATCACTATGAATGGAAAGGAGTCGATGTTGCTGAGAATTTCCAGACATGAATATCAAAGGAATCATTGTCTAGAGTTGTTGCATAAGTGAAGGAATTGTTTCCAAGACTTTCGAAGTGGAGATCTGTTCGAAGTTACCTTCCCTTGTGCGTGAAGTGAAGGAACCAGTGTTACCAAAATTTCGTCGAAGATCTATTGCCAAGGAAGGAGCAGTCTTGTAGCAATCAACAACAAGATGGAAGTGTTGAAGTTATTCTTTGTTACATCAATTGACATATTGTTGATAAAGAGTTGGCTTATTGGTGATTGACAAGATTCACAGCAGTGATTTCTCTACAATTGACTTCTAGACAAAGAATTAGCTTGAGGATCCTTATTGATAGCAATTATCGTCTACCTTAATCTTGTGTCTCAACAAAGGGAAAATCTCAAGAGAGAATGAATACTTAGATTTCAAAGACATGGCTGACATTCAAATTTGCATCAATTTTTGGTATCAATTCATTTGTTGTGTTGTTTTCATAATATTCTATGCTTGTTCAGAAGGTGGGTTTGTTGGAAATGATATAGAAGTGTTGTTCCATGTGTTGGTTATTCCATTTTTTTTAAATAGAATGTATGTGTACAACGCATATACAAATTTGAAAGGCTAAGTTGAGACCATAATTTTTACTAGAACATATGGTACATTTTTCAACACAAAGAGAAGAATAGATCGTTGAAATAGTGAGAAACTTGAAAAGATCGATAAACTTGAGCGACACACACAACCAGTGAAAGAGAATATCTTGAAATATGTTTACTATTGTCTTCCTGTGTATGGATGTGTTTAGAAGGCATCTTGGAGCCTACGTGGAGTGTCAAGTTGCCACCAATGTGGAAAGTTAAAGGAGGGGCATGCTGGTTACTCATATGAGAATTAAAGAACACCACCTCTGTTGTTTGTTGTTTGCAAAGGAAGGGAATATTGTCATTGTGGGAAGAGTGTTGAAAAGGAGCCACCATCTGTGTGTTAACAAATCAAGCCTTAATTTTGTGAGGAGCAGTCGTAAAGAAAGTTGTAGAGGTTGAGACAATGTCTGAAAAAGTTGGTTGACCATGTGTACTGACAACTGCAACCTGTGTCTACCTGTGTATTGGTAGCTATGCATTTAAGGAGAGAAGGGGGAATTGTTTCCAGTTTTGAAAAGGGTTGAGGTAATCCAGTGGGTCAAGTCGTAAAGGGAAAGAATGAGTAGGTGTGTGGTGGGGTGTTGGAAATATCATCCTAGAAAAGAAGAAACAAACAGAAAGCTACCATTCATCTGAGCAACACCATCTATTTCACAAGGGAGCCACCACTGGTGAAGTCGATTTGAGGAGAGTGGTTCTCGGTGGAGTCAAACTGAGGATTGGGTCACCGCTTGTGAAATAGGATGTTGTATTATTCAACTAGCATATCTGAAGACTCTGCATCAGATACAGTTGCCAAAGTGCTAGATCTGAATATATATGTGGAGAGTGGCATTGAATCATGTTGTGTTTCATGTGGTGATAAACTTAGAGTTCGTGTAAAATTGGACCATTAGAGTATGACCAACATCTTATGGGAGCATCAACACCTATGACAAGTCAATTGTGGATACAATTGAGCTTGCTTCTAATTGGAAGGATGAGTTGTAAATTTCTAAGAGAAATTATTGTTTAAGAAACTATACTAGGTCAAAAAGTGTGCAATTGAACAACAATATCAAGTTCATTGTCTAAGTGTTGAAGGATACGAAGTGACCAAGATTATGAATTGAGCAAGATCTGCAAGAAAATCAAAGTTAAGGAACGACCCAAGAACAAGCGAGGCTCAAACTGTAGTGAAAGGATGCAGTAGTTTGGTCCATGTCATTGATTGTGCATCTTCAAGGTATTAAAAGAATGACAATAATTACATTCCCTTTAAAGAATTTGCTAGTTTGCATATTTTGGTGCCTAGTGTTGAATACTAGTCAAATGAATTCAAAGGATTGTTGGTTGTTCTTGTAAAGGTGTTGATACATTTCCTTGATTGAAAAAAGGGAAGCCAAGGTTCAAAATTCCTTACCTCAATGTTTTAACACAATTTGGTATTGGTGTCATAAGGTGGTGATAGTGAAGTATTTGTAGAGTTAAATTCCATTGTGAAACAAATTAAATATGATATTGATGTAAGAATTTATGTAAAGAGTTAAATTTAGTGTTCAATCCATTTGATATGTCAAGTCATTAAATGAATTTCACATGTAAAGAGTTTGGTTGAGTCAAGTTTGGAGTCACGGTAAAACCAAAGTTAAGTCAAGTATGTAAAATCATGACATTGGTGTGTCAATTAAGTTTTCCAAACCAAGGTCATAGGGGTCTTGTTGGACCTTGATCAACTCCAAAAAGAAATGTATCCATGAAGAATAATGCAGGTGTAAGTGAGATATATGAAAAAATAATACATAAGCAACAAAAGACAGACTCGTAATGAAGTGAAAAATTTGGAAAATATGAATGGTGAAAGATAAAGAAGACTCCAGATGAAGAGGTAAAACATAAGGTATGCATGGTCATGTGATGTAAATGGGTTTATATTTTGGGCATCTATAATGGGCTTGTAATTTATTGGGCATTTAGTTAAGCATTTGGAATGCTTGTTGTGCCTAAGATGAAATGTTGCAATTATGCATATGTGTTGTTGGGGGTGCATGATCATTTGTGCCCAACACCCCCAAAATTTGTTGGTCCAAGATGTAAAACTTATCCATAGACAAGTTGAATTCCCTAAGTGTTTAGTAAGTCTTGTCAAGTCAATCCTACATGCATTATTGTGGTAGCACATGGAATCAAGTAGCGTGTATCCCTCTTATGCATAGAGAGGATGTGGCAACAAGTTGTGGAATCAAACACTCAGATAAGTATGAGGGTGGAAAGTGGACTCATATCTAAGCTTGATGGTGAGTAGAAGAAGTTGAATCTTCAATTAAGGGGGGAATGTGAGATGGATGTTTCGGACCAAGTTATGATTAAATGATAGTTTAACTGTGTAAGCTGGTGAAAATGATTCCTAGAGAACTAGCAAGTACAACAGATGGCACCCATGTATCTCAGTAGATGGATTTATTTTTATATGGACGTCAATGATCTAATACTTAAGAACATGTATTTCCTTTTTGGAGGTCAGAGACATGGTAGTGTGATTAAGTTTTTAATAATTAAAATGTGAAATTTTTTATTTTATAGAAACAAGAGCCACTACTCTTAAGTTTTGATTTTGTTAGAAGATCAAGATTAGATTTGAATTTAAGGATAAGTTTGAATTACAACATTGCATGATGCTTATACCAACGTTTTGTTACAAGATGGTTAAAAACAAATAAGTGGTAGCATTGCACTTCACATCCAATATATGGCATCACATGTTTCCCATTAATTTAAATAAAAAAACTTAGAATGTGTATTTTAAAAGATAATTTCAAGAAAAAGATTTAAATTATATGTAGAAAATTGGAAACTGTCTACTTGAATCCAATCAATAGGGGACTAAAATATATTAAAAAAAACACAGATTTTTCATTAATAATAAAAACTTTGTTTTATTTATAAATAAACAAAAAATTTATTGATTTGATTATTATTAATAGTAATAACAATTGTAAATAATTATTATGAAAGGATCAAATAGGTAATTTTTGCTATTACAGCTTTGTTCGATGAGTGAGGATCAACATTGAATAAATTATGCATATTCACAATCTTAGTTTTGTAAATGATCATTCAAGAAAACAAATATGTGGCAACATTATGACATTATATGTATTTATTCCACTGAGAAAAATTTAATGACCTCAATGAATAGGTGTAGTAGTTATCTAAGATTAAAACTCCAAACTTGATTATCTAAGATTGGAATTTTAACCTAAAAAATTGCATTTGTTGTAGCTGGTCAATAATAAGTAGAATTGGTTAGTTCAACTTTTTAAAATTTTTATAGCTGACCAATAATAAGTAGAATTGGTTAGTTCAACTTTTTAAAATTTTTATAAACATATTTTTTTTACTGAAATCCCAACAAAAATTGTTGAAACTTCAGTTTTAAATAATTAAATATTGAGTGATTAAATCTTTTAAAAAACTTAATCATAATAATAACAACTACTTCTCTAATACAACTTATAATATCACATTATTACAACCTACAATATTGCATTCTCAAATTTTCTTAAAAAATAATTATTAATAACGTTTTATCAACTAATTGATATTCTAAAATATCCTAACTCTTTTTTCAAGACAGATTTTTATGTTTTTATCTGCCTCGATTGATCTCTCCCATACATCTTTGTCAATTCTTATGTCTTTTAAATTGGAGAGCTTCTCTATTCCTATGGGCAATTTCTTCAATGATCTGCACCGCCTTATCGATAAGGTTTGAAGTTTGGGCAATGTCGCCTCCGTCCACACAACATTTGATATACTCTCTAACATGGACATGTCATAGATAGTCAAGCGCTCCAACATCGGAAATCCACCAACGCTTCCCCTAATCCCCAACTCCCTCACTTCAGGTAACCAATGTAGTGCCAATACCCTTAAAACTGGCAATCTCTCCAATGGTGGAAGCTCGTGTAGTTTGTAGCAAAGGACCAAAGACAAACTCTCCAGTCGTTCAAAGTCACAAATACAATTGGGCAAACTTATCCCTCCGTAACATTGAAGATTAAATGAATGCAGGTTCTTCATGTTTTCCATGTCCGGGGGAAGATCCTCCATTACATCATCTATTGAATGCGCATCCAAGGACAATACCAAATGTTTCATCTCTAACCAAGTTCCCATTATACCCAATTTTATTCCCGACCTTATTCCATCTACTTTCTTTCCCGGCTTTACAAGTACCCTGAGCTCCATCAAATTTGGAAAGTTTGTAAAATCCTTCAAACTGCACATACCACTCTTCGCTTCGTCCACGCCCAACGAAAACAATTCTAGCTTGTTCAATGACGTAAGTTGACAGATCTCACCTGGAATCCCCGCTAACCCGTGACACTGATTTAAATCTAAATGCTTGAGATCTTTAAGCTTTTCTATCGTAGATGGCAACGATTCTAGCTTTCTACAGCCGCTAAGATGCAAAAATTGCAGTCGAGAAAGATTGCATATGTCAGCAGGCAAACTACTGATTTTGGTGTGATTCAACCCCACAAACTGAAGCTGTTTGAGTTGCCACATTGAATCTGGCAACCATGTTATACTGGTGTAGCTCAGATCCAAAACTCTGAGAGAGGAGAGATTGAGTAAGAAGCCATTTGGAACTTCTTTTAAACCCTCATTTTGGGCTAAGATCAAAGTTCGAAGTGTGAGGCATCCGAAATCTGTTGGCAGAAATGCACTATCATTATAATAGCGAATCGCTATTCTTTTGCAATCGTCCATCACTTGTTCCGCAGGAAACTCGTCCAGCTTTTGACTTGTTCTAAATAAGCATTTCCCTTCCTTTTCAGCAATATAGAGTGCCATATCACGAACAATGTCGTGAACTTCTATGAATTCCATTTCATCATCATCAACATACTCAAACAAGCAACGGTCTACTAATTGTTTTACATACCTGCGTCCTACGTCCATGAAAAGGCTTTTGTCTCTGCTGTTTACCATTCCCTCCCCTATCCACATTTCCACCAAACTCTCTACCTTAATCACTGCATCTTCAGAAAAGGCACCACAATACAGAAAACAATTCTTTAAGTAATCAGGCAGAAGATCGTAACTCAATTGTAGCTTCTTATAGAGACCTTCACCAATGTTGTCACTGAACATGGTTCGAAAAGCAGGATCTACACTTTTCATTTGACTTAAAGCAAGATCCCACTCACCTGCATCGGTTTGACCGATCATTGTTGCTGCAACAACATTTATCGCCAAAGGTAGACCTTTACACTCTTCTGCAATTTGGATGGCCACATCCTCTATCCTTTTCGTCGGAGCACCGCGGGTTTTGAAAGCTTTTGTGCAAAACAATTGCCATCCTTCCTCCGGGGAAAGGGGTCGTATTGGTATGCAATAGCTGTCATCTGCCCCCATTTCTCGAATCACATCTCTGCGGCGAGTAGAGATTACCACTTTACTACCTTTATCATTGCCGAAGGGGATTCCCAGTTCTTCCAGTTGGATTGGATTCCACATATCATCCAGTATCAGAATAAATTTCTTTTTCTTCAGAGAATCAGAAAGTCTCATCTTTTGCATGTCAAGAACAGCAGAACTGCTCTCAGCATTAGAACTGCTGATTCCCAGGTCTAAATTGATTTCCTTGGCAATAATACTCTGCAAGTCCGGAATGCTAAACTTTTGTGAAACAGTTAACCAAATCACCACTTCAAACACATTACCTTTCTTGTGGCTGTTGTAGACTTTTTTCAGCAAGGACGTCTTGCCAATGCCACCCATGCCAAAGACGCCTATTACCCGAAATTGATGATCTTCCGCATCTTCAAGCCGTGTATTCAGCTGCTTCTCAGCAAATATTATCCCCGACCCCACATAGCCAGACGCCGGTACTGTCTGAAGTAATGCCCCTGCTTGCAGTGGTGCCGACGAAACAATCTCTTGAGTTTCACGTTCTGTTGAAATGGCCTTTTCAAGATCGCTGCGGCGTTTAACAATATTTAGTTTGCATTTTCTAATTTGTCTACAGAGTCTGAGCTTGCAGAAGCTGCGATCTAAACAACCTTGCCGTTGTTGGGAGCGATTTATGACCCTTTCCGCATCTTCGAGGGACTCATGGAGCTTTTCCAACCTTTCATTCACGTCGGCTGGCATCCTTCTTTGCTGATGTTGAAATCGGTTGGCCGTTTCTTCTTTGAAAGCTCTTGCAGCTATTAGCTTCTCTTGCAGAAGCCGAGTGTTTCGATCCAAGTGAATAATATCTTTTATGAGTTGGACAAGTGGACCAATAACACATTTGCAAACTTCGCTTATGATGTTGGCTGCTGCTCCAGTCCCAACGGCCTCCATGGCTTTTGCAACTCCAAAGCAAAGTAAAGCCGAGCAGAGAATATGTTGAAGAAATTGTGCAGAACGAATATGAACGAATATGAAGAAGCAGAAATTTGCAAAAAAACTGAATGTGAAGGAAATGAGCGGCAATCGCCCCAATTAATCGAGGACCATCGGTGGTTCTTTTGGTTTCGTGTTGGAATCGACTAGCCAAGCCCGCTTGTGAGTGAACAAAGAAAAAGATAGAGAATAAGACAGGAAATTTCCAACTTGAAAGAAATTGCTAAGTATCACGTTGTAGAGATTTTTCACTCGTTTTCCATAACTATTTTAACTTTTGTAGACTTTATCAGTCAAATCTTTGGGCGGAGGGGTTTCCTTGTCCCACAAACAAAGAGGTCTCAGACATCAATTTGGTGTGCTGGATTTCTCACTCGTTTTTCATAACTATTTTAACTTTAGTAGACTTTACTAGTCAAATTATTGGGCGGAGGAGGTCCCTTGTCCCATAAACAAAGGGGTCTCATGCATCAATTTGGTGTGCTGGCTTGGCTGTGACCTTAAAAATAAATTATTATTATTATAATATAATTTTCTCCATAACAACTATTTCCTCCATAGAAATTACTCAAGAAGTTCCCACTCTTTTTTTCATAACCATCTTTTCACTGTACACTAAAAAAAATTCTAGGTACATGATACAATTCCATACATTTTCCACCATGGGTCATTTCATTATTAAACTTTCTCGGTGGGTGGGTAGATGAGCATTTCCGGCGATTTCCTCTTCCTCTTTATCACATGAACTCCTCACGCTATCGAACAAAACCTCGCCAGCTGTCAATTTAATTTTGTTATTTGGAAAGTGGGCGCTTCCACTCCACAATCACCGTGCGTACAGTCCCCTGTGGGCTCCTCTCCACTCACCGCACTGCTGCTGCCTCTCGGTAGGTTCCCCTGTGGAATGTAATTTTGATTTAATGATATATATCATTAATATTATTAATAATTTGAAAAAAATTGTACTTCATTTCATATGTCTAATGATTTATATTAATATAAATATTAATTATATTTGTATATTATTTTGTTAAAATTGTTGTGTATTATAAATGTATTAATTATATTTACAAAAATATAATTATTAATAAAACATATTATATATAAATTTTATATGTCTAATGGTTTATATTAATATAAATATTAATTATATTTGTATATTATTTTGTTAAAATTGTTGTGTATTATAAATGTATTAATCATATTTTAAAAATATAATTACTAATAAAACATATTATATATAAATTTTATTGTTAAAATGTAATTTTGATTTAATAATATATATCTTTAATATTTTATTATTTAATAATATTATTAAATTGTTATTAAGTAATTTGAAATTTTTTTATCTCATTTCATATTTCTAATGATTTATATTAATTATATATGTATATCATTTTAATGTAAATATATTTTTAAGATAATATTAAGATTAAGTTTTTTTAAGATTTAATATTTTTAAGATAGTATCAAGATTAAGTTTTTTTTGAGGATTTATAATATTAGAGGAAGACGATACAATATCTGAATACAATATCTAAATCGTTATTAAAAATAATAATGATTTATTTTTAAAATATTAAAATATATTTTTATTAATCTTATCTTAATTTTAATAAGAGTAAAAATATTTTATTCATATTTTAAATTTCTAAATAAAATAATTTACAATTTATCAAGACACTGATGAATATATATTTTGTAAAATGTAGCGTATTTATTTCTTATTTTTTATGTTTTTTAATTTGTTTACTTTTTATACAATATCATATAATTAAGATTGTGCAATTTTTCATCAATTTATTATTGTGGATAAATTTGGATCAAATTACCATTCTTCTTGTCATGATACTAGTTAAAGAATTCAATATTATTACTTAAAAAAAAAAAATTGAACTAAATTTCTCATAAAACTAAGCTAGATATACTTAGAAATAATGGAGATCTTATTAGTTAAGTAGGTTTTGATCTAGTGTTTATTTAGGATTTAGATCATATTTCTAGCAGTTTGTTCTAATTTCCTAAACCGAATGTAATCATATATATTCATGTACTCTTGATTGTTTTAATCAACGAATTGAGTGGCGTTGTCTTTGGTTGCCTCCAGGTGTTGCATCACCTGTGAGCAGTTGGTTTCATTCATTCTTATTTCTCTTTACATTTTCTAAATCGTTATTAGAGCCTCGAAGAAGGGGCGTGTGACTTGTCATGCGTGGCAATGCATGAGACGTCAAGAAGATTGTTTGGGCGAGTTTACTCTCCATTGGCGATTTGTTATTTGAGCAGTTTGGCTTGTCAACGGGAGCGTGGAGAGTTCATGTGCATGGAGCAGCGATCTGGCACAGCGGAAGCGTGGAGTGGCAGGATTGCTCGCCTGCATGGAGTGGTCGGAGTGCTCGCCTACGTGGAGTGACAAAGAGAATTGGATCATTGTTGTGCACCTGTGTGGAGGACATTTGGATCGTTGTCGACTTTATTTTCTTGTGAAGGCTAGTGAAGCGTTCGACTTCGTTTTTTTTTTCTGTGGAGAGATTGAACTCGACATGAAGGTTGGTGAAGCTCTATAACTGAGACTTGGTGTATGTAATTCATTGCTTGTTGAAAGGTTCGATCCATTTGTGAAATTGTTTGATCCATGTGTTTAATATGTTGCTTGTTGAAGGCTCTTCTCACCCACCCTCTATTGCATAAGATTCGGTGACCTAAGACGACCAGAGTGACTGAGCGTGAAGTGTTATAGCCTGGTATTTCGAGCATCTTGCCAGAGGGGCAGCCAGAACTAAAGACAGTGGAGAATCTTGCATAGAAGGATTGATGCCAGTAGAGAAGCTCGTGGATCGACTGTGTTTGTAGATCCTGGAGGTGGAAGGAGTTTGTAGACTGGTGCATACTAGATCTATCGGTGTTTCGAGATTGTTGTTGTATGGGTAGTTGTTTGAGAGAAGACTAGGCATGTGATTGTTGCACTGACTTCCTAGAAGGAGAAGGAGTTTTCAGGGATGGTGAATCTACTTGTAGAAACTTATCTCAATGAAACCAATAAGTTAGATGAATCGAATTTCGTCAATTGGAAATTCAAGGTGCAGACCTTGATGGAAGGTTATGGTGTGTGGACGGTCGCAAAAGGAGATGAAGTGCGACCTGATGCGGCTGTAGGTGCGACAACCAAAACAATCCAAGATTTGGATAAATGGGAGAACAAAGCCAAGGTATTATTAAGAATGTCTGTGAAAGATAGTATAATTCCTCATATTAGAGATGCTAAGACTTCTAATGAAACCTAGAAATCACTTAAAGATATGTATGAGACTAATAATACAAATCGTATTCTTTTCATGAAGAGTCAATTGCTAAGTATTAACATGGATGTAAATGAGTATGTTAGTACTTTTCTTGGGCGAATTAAAGACGTGAAAGACAAGTTGGGAGATATAAGAGAAACGGTGTAAAACACTGATCTTGTCACAATTACCTTAAATGGAATGCTAGAGGACTATCAGATGTTTATAACATGCCTTACAACGAGAGATAAAGGTCCTACCTTTGAGGAATCAACAGGTATATTGTTGCAAGAAGAAGAGAGGTGCATGAATTTGATGCCTTAGAATTTAGACTTAACACTATGGACAAAGAAGAGATTCCCTAGAGGGAAACCAGGAGGAGGCAGAGGAGGAAGTTCATTTCAGAGGAAGTCATTTCCAAAGCCAAATCAAGCTAT
>CBVK0100417886.1:0-11576 GCA_900067695.1 Picea abies
TTGTAATTTAACCAATCTATTACAATCTTTGAATCCCCCAGGACATGTAGATGTACAATGTTTAACCGATGTGTAAAGGATAGTGATGCCCATACCCCAAGTAGTTCCTCCTTGGTGTTTGTGCCTTGCCCATAATTTAAAGTTCATTTGTAACTTGTACTTCATGTAGTCTTTAATATGCCCCCTACCCCACAAAGTAAACCATTTTTCTGCGCAGCACCATCAAACCAATAAACATAATCCATAGTAATGTATGGAGTCTTCGTAATCCTGTTGTGTATCTTTTCTTGAATCTGACCGCTAGTAGGCTTCATCATCCCTCTAATTTGTATACTAACGCTCTGTACTGAGGGGGAGCAACTATCAAATATACATCTATTTATTTCCAGCCAAAATTACCAACATACAATTATTGGTAAGGTATTGTATACTTTTTCCACCTTCAACCAATTTTCAAAACAATTGTTTAATGAATTGCCTCCCCAATTAGTGACAAGATTATATGTAATATGTAGGTTTTTCCATGATTTTAAAGTAAATGGACAATTTATGAAAAGATGAGATATGATCTCCTCTTCCCTGTAGTAGAGTGAACATATGCTCGGTCCAACCCAACCTCTTTTTTGTAAAGAATCCCAAGTAAGGATTTTATGTTCTAATGCTAATCAAATTAACAATTTAATTTTATAAGCTAAGTCCCAGGTCCATAACTGTCTATGCCATAAAGAAATCTGTTGTGGCCAGAATTTAAATGCCATGGCATTGTAAACATTTTTGACCGAGAGTAGTCTCGATTGGTCTCCACCAGTCCACATTAAAATATCTTCTCCAAACTGCAGCTGGACACCCGAGTTGATAAGAGCCTTTATAAATGTTAGCCATTCCATAGCCACATTACCCATGAGTCCCAAGTCCTCACTGGATCTCCACTAATCAGTGATATAACCCCAGGATGAATGTGCCTTCGCTTGATACAGATAGCGTGTATTTAGATTTTTTAAAACCATTAAAATATCCTAGGATAATAAAGATATGTTGCCAATGCCTAGAATTTTATCCAAACCAATAATTACAGAGCCTCCATTTCCAGACTTCCAACTCATCTAGTGGGTGATGAGGGGCAAAAATTTCATCATATTTTTTGAAATATGAGAAGTCGAAGGTTGTATTACCAGAGTTGATCTAAGCCAAGTAGCCACAGAAGTGCGTGGGAGATATTTGTCTTTAATCACCTGGTGCCAGATCCCTTCCTCCATCAAGATTCGCCATAGTGAGTTTGCTGCTAAAGCTTGGTTAAATATGAAGAGGTTCCTGAGTCCCCAACCTCCCAAAAGTTTCGTCTTTGCAAGTAGCTCCCAACTACATAGATGGATACCATGTTCTATATGGCCTCAAGTCCAAAGAAAATCAAATATCAATTTATGGATCTTTGTGAGAACAACAATAGGAACCACCGCGAGTTCCATCCAAAATATCGACTGAGTTTCCAAAACCGCCTTTGATAATATGCACCGGCCTCCTAGAGTTAACCAACGGTTACACCAGTTCTTTATCCGTTTTTCAAACTTTATGAGAAGCCATCTCCAATCTTCAAAGTAGGTTTTCCTAGCTTTAATGAAATACCCCAAGTACTTGAAGCCCAATGCCAACTCCATAAAATTGTAAGAAAAAATCTCCTTAAAACTCGCCAAGTTTGCATCTTGGAGCCCCACATGATGGAACGTGGATTTGTTATGGTTGATTTTTAAACCCGAGGCACTACATAATTGTTTTAGGATGTCCTTGATTAATAAAAATTCTTCAATTGTTGCCTTTTTCATGATAAGAACATCATCAACAAATATAAAGTGTAAGATTCTTACGACTCTAGAGACCTTTACCCCTGTCAGATTCCCCACCTCTTGTCCCTTTCTCAATAAGATGCTAAGACTTTCCATAATAAGGATAAACAATCATGGCGAGAGTGGACATCCTTGCCGAAGGCCACGTTCACTGTTGAAAAACGAAGAGGTCTCACCATTTATCAGCACCACAAATGATGCACTAATCACACAGCTCATGATCCACGATATAGAAGTAACTCTAAAACTAGTTTGTACAAGAATTAAACGTAGAAAATCCCAACTTACACAATCATATGACTTTTTCAAATCCAATTTTAATAACAAGGTTTTTTTTTTTATTTGATGATGTGTAAGCATTCATGCGTCGTCCCTATGGCGTTTAGGATCTGTCTACCCTTCAAGAATCCCAAGTGTTCAGTTGACAAAGCCCTCAATAGAATAGGCTTGATTCTGTTGGTGATCACCTTAGAAATCAGTTTATAACAAAGGTTACAAAGCACAATAGGTCTAAAATCCCCGAAGGTTCGAGGAGAGTTCTCCTTAGGAATCAACACCAGGAATGTCGAATTTAGAGATCTTTGAATCTTACCTATGATTTTGGAATCTCCAACCAGGTCTAACAAATCATCACCAACCACATCAAAAAATAGAGTAAAAAACTCAACAGTCCAGCCATCCGGGCCCAGACTTTTGTCTTTGGCAAATAGACTTAAGATATCCCAAATATCCTGCTTAGTGACAGGTCTATCTAAGTGTGCAATATCTTCCACGGTCACAAAACGTTGAAAAAGTCTGACTAAGTTAACTTGTTCAACCGGTGCCCTAGGAATATCTGTAGCATATAACTATTTGAAATATCTAGAAGCCTCTCTTTTGATTGCCTCCTGACCTCTAATGGTCTAACCAGTATCATCACCTATCTCCCATATATGCTTTTGATTTCTTCTCGCACTGGCAAACTTATGAAAATATTTAGCATTACGATCACCCCATTTTATCCAAATAGCACGGCTCTTTTGTCGCCAGTAATCCTCTTCATTTTTAAGTATTTCATTTAGCTCAGTTTCTAAAGCTTTCAAATGTAAATCTGAAGCGATGTCCAACCCATCTCTTGACAGACTGGAAAATCCCATCCTTATGTCCTCCTCCAGAGTTTCCAACTTTTGTAGCTTTTCATGTCGGCTATGCATCACGCAAGTTTTTATTCGGGCCTTAAGTGTCTTTAATTTCTAGACAAATATGTGTTGGATATCCAATTCCTCGAGGAATACAGAATCCTTCCAAACTTCATTCACAATCGTAGCAAATTCGGTCTCCGCCATCCAAGTTGGATTTAACTTAAACAGATAGGCCACCTGTACCTGTGTTAAATCAAATTGTGCTATCACTGGTGCATGATTAGATATGAAAGGGAGCTCAACCCAAGACCGATACCTTCCCTCATCAATCAATAATCTTTCTGCAACTAGAATGTGATCCAACCTTTTAGCGATGCTTGCACCCTCGGCTCTGCCATTCCTCCACGTAGGTACCAATACATCCGGGACCAAGTCAACCAACAGTTGGTCCTTGATCATATCTTTAAAATAGTTGGCATGTTTATCTAGTTGTGTCGTTGAACCCTATACTTCATCCACACCAGTAGTAAACTTCAAATCACCTGCAAGTATCAAGTTTTTAGCAACCAGCAATCCTTTTGCCGCCAAATGATCCCAAAAAAGAAGTCTCTCACTACAAGGACCATAAACATTAAGTAAATTAACATCTCTATTATTTTTTAAGGTGATGCTCGTAAGTAAAATACCCCCACCACAAAGTGTAGGGTCCAAAACGAACTTGTTGGGGTCCCAAGTCACTAGGAGTCCACCCGAGTTACCCACCGAACTAACAACACACAAATACCATCCAGGAACAAATTTTTGCATAAACTGATGAGCCTTGTCCTCAGCGACAAGTGTCTCTTGTAAAAAAATAATATCAGGTTTGACTTTAGAGATTAATCTACACATGGAGGCAGATTTCAGGGAGCCTCCCACCCCTATGATGTTTAGTGAGAGCATGATCATATGTTAGCCCGTGCAAGGGATTTTAATCCTTTAAGTGCCCCAGTGTCGGAACCAGATGAAGTAGTGGAATCAAGTGTAACAACAGGGAGAGTGGATTTCTTCCGAGCACTTCTCATCTTTAGAGGCGAAGTCTCAAAACCCAAACCTTTAGACCACGCATAGATGGACCCAACCCCCCCACTACCTTTCCCCGGTTTGCAGGACGGTTCAATAGGAAATGGAGGAGCAATAATTGAATTTCCTTGAAAAGTAACGAGTGGAACAGAGTTCCCCACCTCACGGAGTAGAGGCACCAATGTATCCAGAGTCTTGGCCAGAGTATAGTCATCTGGGTCATCCTCTCTAAAACCCAAAAGTAAATAGGTTTCCTTAACCCCCTCCTCAACCTCTAAGGAAAAATCCTTTGTGTGGATAGTAGATCTGTTAGTGTGGGATCTCGTCCCAAGTAAGTTACTAGTATTGTCGGGAAAAGCCATCCTAGACTCCTCCTAAGAAAGTGTAACTCGAGGTTGATCCTCCAGAGTCTTAGCCCTTGAATGACTAGGTGCACAAACCTCTGGGCCCGGTGAGTTAGTCTTAGAAGTCGGATTAGGTAAGCATGGCGGTTCACGCGAACCAGTCTTTGGTTAGGAAGTAGTGTCCATAACTATCTTTTCCAAAGAGGTAAGTGAGTGAAATAAAATAGGACAAACAGATTTGAGTTTACCTGTGAGAGTATCAGAATCTGAGAGAGGTGGAGAGTCCAACGTCCCAAACAGTGAAGTATCGCGACCAATGGAATCCATAGCTGGTGAGTCGCATCTTGGAAATTTCTGAAGGCGAGTATTTTTCGACTCCTTTTCTTCCACAGTACCCTGGCAGATGTTTCTCAAATGTCCAGTCCTACGACAAAGTGTACAACGAAAGGGAAGGCCCATGTGTATACAACTGGTCTCTCCACTGTATATCTAGAGTCTCCAACAACCCCGAGTGTATATCCACCTCTACTAATATCCTGCCCAGTTTTTTGTCAGAAGTGCCAATTGCTTGATCATCCACACCGATAAAACAACCAACATAATTCCCTATTGCCATTAGAGCCTTTAAACTCCGAAAGTTGAGTGGGAGACCGAGTAAGAGTACCCACATGTGTCTATACTGAAAGTAGTTCTGTGCAAGGTCAAATGAGATCCTCCAACGTTTTAGCATAATACTCCCACTGTCGCAAGGTCATAGTCCCTCTAAGATCTTGGCAACATCCTCCAGCGAGTGAAATTTGAAACCAAACCAACCACATGGGAGGTAAAAAACCTCCAGGACTTATCCCAAAATAGGAAACCAATGAGTCTTTACTCAGCTAAAGAGAGGTGTGTTACACCTTCGACGATAAGAAAACCTCCCAACTAGTGCATTCAACGCTAAGTTAGCCGCTTCCTCTAGGCCGAGATCATCCACCAGTATAATTTTCCTTCTAGACCGATTATGAGGCCATGATTTATTTGCAGAATATCTTTGCAGACTCGTCTTAGGAGCAGTTACCACAGTATTTCCAGCGGAATGTGTTACTCCTACATCGGGTCGCTGACGGAGATCTCTAACTACATTGTAAACAACATGAACATGTGCATTGAACCCCGAAGAACTAACAAAAGGAGGTAAATCGTTACAGTAAGGTAGTGTAGAATCTGAAGGAGGAGATGGTTTCGAGGGCAATAACTTCTTGGTGATGCAGTGTCCTGAGTTTAAATGTGTGGTGGGTGTATCAAAGAGTCTCGCCCTCTCCCATGCCTCCTTGTTAGCCGCACTCATAAGTGCGCTGACGACCTCCTTCGTCATAGTAGCTCACCAGAAACAAGAGAATACATGCCACCTATCTACCACAATAATCTCCTCAGGGGTGAAAACCAAAGAAGCCACAGGGTCCAAAAAATAGAGGGATCGAGAGAAAACACAGTTAAAGCAACCAGAGAAGAGGACACAATTATTAACAACTCTGTCAAATCCACAAATAAATGGGATGGCAGGGGTTTAGTTAGTAACAAAATCTCCAGTTAGTACCAATCTGACCTCACCAAACAAGTACAACAGAGAAATACAAATGCAAAATACCTAAGGTTCCTCCAAAGTATAGAATTGTAACTAAACTAGTAGAAAGCTGACCATCAACAAATATACCAGCGGTAAAAGTGCCCCATGTCTCCGAAAAACCCTAGATACAAGAAATAGATCTCATTTGATAGTTTCCGGATGACATGTATTGCTTAAAAACATAGTCCAACAACATGCCCACCAAAAAAGTAAACCTCGACGCCATTAAAGACCCCAAAGTGTTGCAGGCTCAAAAAAATCCAATTCTCACCCCCAAATTAATGTCACTTACAAACACAATTATTAGACCTTCGCCTCTTTTGCTTTTTTGCTTGAAGTATTATTTGAACCCATGATTCTTGGAAGTCCTTTTCCAATTATAAACTATCCTATCCACTCCACTCCTCTCCTTTCCTAACCTTGCACCACTAACAAGACAACACATGACCATGTGATCCCGACAAAGAACCTTAAGTCTTCAACAATTAGAACACGTAGGCAATATTCCTCATAGTTTAAACGCGAGACACCCGGTTGTAGAAGGAACTCAATTCCTACGTGCATTGATTGGTGGCTTGCGCAAGGAGGAAGGTTGATGGCTGGATACGTATAAAACAGCGGCAGAAATCATCCATCGCGGAGAACGGAAAGCTCTGTCAGACAACACCTTCGTAACAGATTTCGTTCCTGATACCATAAAAGAGCGGCGGGGAGTCACCCATCACGGAGAAGGGAAATCTCTGTCCGATAAAACCTTCGTAACAGATCTTCATTCTCGATACCATAAATTGAAAAGTACTGCCCAACCGAGGTCCTCATCCAATTGATTTAGAGGGGTACACATAAATTCGAAAGGATGGAGCATCGAACCAGAAGACGGTGCGAAGGGGCAGCCATGCGCCAGATCTCTCTGGAGCTCAAACCTGGCTCGGGCCTTGGTCCCTTCACTCTCGGTATGTTATTCTATGTCATCATTTTTCATATTGGTCTGTTTCTCAGCCATATTGCTGTTTTTGGTCATCTGATTCGGTGATAATTGGGTCTGGTTTTCAATTCAAGTATTTCTGGGTACTTTCAATTTATGTTATTGAATATACAGGCCGTCAAAGAAAATGATTAGAATTGTTCCATCGTAAATTTTGAAATACATGGTAGTGATGCTTCATGTGAAATGTCAAGATGACAAATTTTGAAATACATGGTAGTGATGCTTCATGTGAAATGTCAAGATGACATGTTTCCTGATATATAAGAAGAGACGTAATTGAAGGCAGGCAATATGGGTTAAATTTCACGAGCTGTCTTGTTTACAAGAACATTGAAATGAAACACCAGTCAGGCAAAATCATTGTCCTCCGATAAAATATTAAATTCAGGAGAAATCAATGACATAGAAAAAACATAATCTTCAAAAGATATTCTTTTAGATTGTAATCTGACCTGTGAAGCAGGGGCCTCTTTTTTTTTGTTTTTTACAAATGATGCTTCTAATTTACAACTGCGGCAAGCGAGCCCTTCCCGATATAGGATTATTACCATGAACTGTAGCTGGCTTACAACAGGAATATCCAACCTTCTCCACTCTTCAAAGCACTTTGGCTGAGATGCTGACCAGTGATATTTATTATGCCAAATTTGCCCAGACCTTGCACCTGGTCCCATCCACAAGGAATGGCTTGGTTAGACAGGCGATTGCATGGGCCAGATGAGAGGCAAACATGGCTCTGGGGGAATTTGAACCTTGGCGGGAGACCCAGGATATGAAACACCCCTACTTTATCATTGAACCAAAACCTTGTTGACAGGACCCTGTTATTTTTTGGAAGGATTCATGTTTTTTTTAAAGCTTTTATTAGGGATCCACTTTTGACATATAGATATAAAAGCAGAGTTTTACTTACGGTGTGTTTCCTTTAGAGAGCCATTTGTAAAGGCTTTGTACCAAAAAGCATGGAAACGTGCCCTATTTAAAGGGTTGCTTGTTGACAGGACCCTGTTATTTTTTGGAAGGATTCATGTTTTTTTTAAAGCTTTTATTAGGGATCCACTTTTGACATATAGATATAAAAGCAGAGTTTTACTTACGGTGTGTTTCCTTTAGAGAGCCATTTGTAAAGGCTTTGTACCAAAAAGCATGGAAACGTGCCCTATTTAAAGGGTTGAGATGGAAGGGGTCTGTCTCACTTTTTGAGTGTATGTGGCTTTGAAAATCTGGGTATTGTGTTCATGGTTAGGTTAAATGGACTGTAATGTTATTTGGTTGATTTATTTGTTGTTTTTCTGCTTTTCCATGCATTAAGTGGCATTGGATCAGGTTATAATTTCAGTTGGTAGCAATAGAGAAATCAAGAAATTTGAGTTGTCCGGGGATTTCCTTTGAAAAGAGTAAGATGCTACCAAACAAGACGGATGATTCTACTCAAGGAATCGGTGCTTTGATGGTTCATATTGATTCTATGAAACAAACTTTGAATAACTTGCAGGATATGATGGCTACTATTCTGTAAAATTAAGGTAGCGTGAGCCCAAGTTGGAGGAGGTAGTATGAGTAGTAAGGGATTCACATCATTCTCACGAAACTCATCATCTAGGGGCTTTGGAGAACTAGAAGTATTAAAACTGCCAAAAGAGGTACCGAAATATGATGGTAATTTGAAGCTTGAAACCTTACAACATTGGATTTTAGCGATAGAAAATTTGAAGGATGTAGAAAAAAGTGCAATTTGGTGTTCCAAAACTTGAAGGGAAATCAGATGTGGTAGAGAAGTTACACCTATAGACGGACATAAAAGAGAATTGGGCACCATATGACAGTGAAGAGAAAATATTGGTCACACGATTATGAGCAAGTTTTATTCAAGAAGTTTCAAAGTGAAACAATTGCCAGATGAGTTGGTTGTAGATTATTCTGGGACATTCAACAGTTTGTATACTAGAATGAATTTATTTGGAAGGACCTGAGATAATGCCTACCGGATTCATATAGGGGTTGAGATTTTCCTTCAAAAAGGAGATGAGGTTTATTCAATTGGACTAGCAAATTTGGAGGAACTATTTTGGATGACAATGGAGCTAGAAACAAAATTGCAGAAACACAGCTCACTATGGGATGAGTAAGGCAAACAGAGGGGTTAAGGCATGCACAAATTCATCTGTGAAGTGCTAGACAAGGGGGTCTACAAGGTCACTGGATCAATATTGGTGAAATAAGAGGCAATTCTCATAGCCAAAATCGTGGATGTGATGGAAGTTATGCAAATGGCCAAGGTTGTGGAGAAAGGGGATTGATAATTTGCTACCGATGCGGGGCTCATCATAGTCACAAATTGTGGCCTTTGTGGAATGTTTGATGGACCTAAGGACTAAGAAGAGCCAAGGAGCACAAACCAACACTCTACAAGTTGAATGCAATGAGATTGAACGTGAAGAAGAGTTGCATACACCTAAAGATGGAGCAAATCTTATGCTTCAGAGCATGTTGCATGCATGAAAAGAGGAAGAACCATGGTTATGAAAGAGAAGTGGTTGATTTAAGTAGCAATGGTGTTTTAATATTTCTTATGCAACCTCTTGTCTAACTCCAGCTAAGAAGCCATATCCAAATCCACAATAGTTAGGTTGGCTGTAAGATTGTCCTGAAGTATATGTATTTCATTGGTGCTTGATTGCTTTCACTTTGTGGTCTTATATATATGGAGAGTGGTGTTATTTTCCTCTTATCTTTTTCTCATACACTATTGGGAATGCCATTCCAGTAGTATGGAAATGTTGCGATAAAGTGCTATTCCTTTGGGAGACAGTAAGCGACATGGGCTTACTCAGATGAAAGAAGAAAATTTTAGGAAGTTATGTTTTCAGCATGCGCTTTCAAGGTACTTGTTAAAGGAACTAAAGAAGGCTATCTCCTTTTTGACAAAAAAGTTAGATAAATACCAGACAACTTTTGAAAAAGAGGACCTAACGAAGGAATTAGAAGATATTGTTGGAAGAGTACAAAGATCTTTTTTCAGAACAACTTCTAGCTGTATCATCAAATTGATTTAATTCTAAGCTTCTTACTGCCAACGAAGCTGCCTATCACACTTATACTGTGGGTGACAAAGAAAAAGAGGACAACTAAAGAAACTTTTTGAAAAAACATATATTAGAGAGAATGTTATTCCTTGTACCACAAATGCTCGTAGCTCCCAAGAAAGATCAAGGGCACTAAATAAAATCACCATGAAAAATCATTTCCATGCATCTCTCATGGGTGATTTCCATTGGAATTAGGGTTGTTCACTTCCTTCTTGTTCACTTTTCACACTACATATGCATCCAGGGTAATGTGTAAATCTATTTCTGTTGGTTTCAATGCTTTTTGATGAAAATTCTTGACCGACAGTTGTTTCTTATGAACTAAAGGGGCACATGCTACTTTCTATACCCTATTAAGTCGAAGGAATGTCTATTTTTATTATAGCATCTATTCATCTGCTAACATGTACACTTGAAGATGGAAGGAAATGTTAAACAGGGTTTCGATGCATATGGAAATGACTAATGCTTGAAACGGGACTTTTGACAATATTGGGGAGAGACAAATGCTTGATATGTGCTTGCAAATTCATACACATTAAATAGGTTCTTTTAAAAGTTGTTTTAGAAAAGAACTATCCTTTTTCCCAGTTTCTTCAAGAGTAACTAAAAGTTAACTTGATTGAGTTTTATTCAATTTGCAAAGGTAGTGGGCACAGATAACTAATGCCACGAAATTTTTTGTCTATAGTAAATTCTAAATCATCTTTACAACGTAATAACCTACTTTCTATTAATTTGAGTGAATGAGTTATTTCTAGTATAAAGTTGCCTGGCCGCATTGCACCAAATTGAACTATTTTTTGGTGTTGGAATGGATCAATATATTGGTTATTTGAGTCAACATCGTGGAAGTTAGATTTTTAGTATGTTGTTATGTTCCTATTTAAGTTATGAAGCTTATAGCAGCTTGTAAACATTTTACCGATTTTTTTCTTTTTGATACTGTAGTTCAGTTTGTCCATATTATTAAAATGCTGGACACTTGGCATTAATGTGCAGGTATGCCAATTTGTGAAGCCATTGCAAATATTGAACAAGACACAAACAATTATGATGTGGTGCAAGTGAAATACTATGATGAGGACAAGACACAAACAATTATGATGTGGTGCAAGTGAAATACTATGATGAGGTGAACATAATGTACTTTCTTCCACATATAACCTGATTACTGTTTTCATATGTAAATGAAGCATCCTAGGCTGATTACAAAGAGGTTCGTAAATTGTTTAGGTTTCATATGTACTTGAAGCTAAATGATAGTCTATTCTAGTGAAAGGGGAAAAGGGTTATCTTGAGATAATTTTACTTAAAATCTAATGCCATGTACGATAGAAGGTTGTCTGTTGGCACCCCATTTTGCAGTTTTGACTATGCACACCCAGATAAACATGCGATATGTGTGCTCATCCTAATACATTGTGTTGACCGCCTATTCAGCACAAGGGTCAACTCATGTATCATGAAGGTTATCTATGTTGAAGACAGAGATGGTTCTACTGGGTATCTGATACCCCAG
>CBVK0100417889.1:0-13164 GCA_900067695.1 Picea abies
TTCCTTGGATCTTCCTCGTCTTGTTCTTCTTTAGCAACATTATAACATTCTAGTAATTCATGAACAATCATAGAAGCTCTGTGCACACTACACATAGATACTACCTCCATGAGCCCATCTTCTAAAAATATCTTGGTTCTAATGGCCTGCAAAGGTGCATCTAGTAATAAAGATTCATGATCAAATGTAAATATTACCTTCCACATTTGAATTAGTTGTTCCCATTTTGTTGTTTCTCTGTGCATTTCTATTTATAGGTATTAATTTTTAGGAATTGTATCCAATGTATGTATAAACTTGTGCATTCATTCCTTCTTCGATGTCGAACTCCATATGTTTCTTCACTTCTCAACATGATCTGTTGGATCACCTACACGTGTATACTTCTACACAATACACTCCACCTTGGTACCGAATCTAAATTGCATCAATCTTCTACACTATTGCAAGTCTTCTATTCCTTCTTTATGTGAAGCCCACCATCTGGCTAGAGTGACCTTCAAGACAACATCCAATGCCAAGAATTTTTTTTTTTCGGGTATCTGCAACTCAAATGCCTGTACGGAAATTTTTATGTCAGTCAAACCATCATACTTGGGCGGGTGGCATAATTCCATTCCAATCCAACGCAATGATCGAGTCATATAGAGACATCATCTGGTGGATACTTTGTGCATCCATTGTTGCCAATGTTCCAGACCTTCCTCTAAGTCTGATGCACATGAGCTAACGCTTCTTCAACTTAGTGCACCATCTCCAGTGGAGTTAACATAGTCATCCATTCACACAGTCATATTATACAAGTTGTCAATTTTGTTTCTTTTGCAGTTTCTATGTACCTCTTTCTTTCTATCAGATCCAATGGCATGACAACTTTTAAGTCTCCTACCTCAAATATCATCTTCACCCTCTTCAGATTAATAATTATCTGATTGTCGAAAGCCCATTCTAACCCCATTAGTGTTGGATATGGATGACTATCATCCATGATTTTGATGACTTCAAAGTCTTCTATACTACGCACTCCATCTATATTCACAGGTATCCCTATCAATCGGCCAATTGGTACTATCTTTTGTTGGTTTGTCAATCTTAACTGGATGGGAGCCCATATTAACTTGGATTTCCGCATCAATTCCCATGTTTGCTTTGGTAACACATTCACATCAGAACCCAAGTATAAAATAACATTTTCCACATCATAGTCCTCAATCTGTGCACTTAGTATGAACTCTCTGTTGGTCCTCTTTTTGCGCAGTACCTGATTCACTACCCTTTGTGTGGTAGAGATTTCCCTTTATTGTGCGCAAAGATCAATCATTTCACATAATGCATTCAATGTAGTTTCATCTTTCATCAATTCTATGCAACTTATCATAAATTCTCTTAGATTGCTTACCTTCTCAAACAACTTTTCTGGGATAGTACGATCACAGACCGGAGGAATGTCGACCACATGAGGTGCAAATGAGGTTGATGCTACCAAAAGTGTTCCTAGTATCTCTTTTATTTTCCTTTGATACGTCTCATTTTCTTGTTGAGAGTCAAATGACGGCATAAGTCATGCATATTTCCTCACTCATTGCTCAACTAGCCTCCCTCCATTCGTCGCATCAACCCATGTTCTAGCTCTCTCATGTGTGACAGTTGTTATTCTATGTCCATTGCGACTGATATATTTTGTGCGTTATGATTTGGGTTATGGTTCTGATTCCCTCTTTCCTGCCACTTCGCAAGTAGTTAAGAACAATATTTTGTCGCGTGATCTAGTGCTCTACAATATGTGCAGGTTGTACAAGGATTCGATAAGTCACGATCTAAATGTCTCAGTTGATTAAAATTATAGCAGATTATTGGACATCTAATTCTACCAAATCCTCCTCAGTTTCTTGGATTAAATCCCCTCTGATTATTACAATGTGCACCACCTCCTTTTGTTGCGGCGTTCTCCTCCTAAATCCTATACATATCTGAAGTGCACTCTCTCATCAAATCAAATATGCGACAATCATTTTCTTCGTTCTCGACTGTCTTGCAAAAATTACAAAATAAATTCCTCATTGTACTCTGCTATGTCTTAAGTAATGGATAATCAAGTGGATGATGGCCCCATTTTTTACATATTTCACAGTACCCTCCTCCTGGTAATGGATTCAATGCTTCAGTGTCCAAATATTGCGCAAAAGCGGGGAATTCGTCCTTATGGTGGCTTTCGGTCCTATACTTGGTACACCAGGCCTACTCCCGCTTATCCTTTCCTTTCAACAATTCTGCTAATTGAATTTTCAAGGAAACTAATTGTGTTTGAACTTGATCCATCCCCCCACTATCTCCTACAAGAGATGCTTCCAGCTTCATTGCAATATCGAAAGCTTCAGGTTGCAATGCAACCTTTTTTTGTATCAACAGGAATTGAATGTGTGGCAATAGTCCTACAATAAACCATTCTTTGTGTTGTTGATCAGGAATCTGGAATGAAAATGTACCCATCAAATCTTTAAATATTTGATCATAGTCTCAAACTGACTCAGTCTTAGATTTTGGCTTCTTGAACTCTTTCAACAATGTTTGTCTAATTTCTACTAAAGCCCTCGCTTGATCTATAAGTGTAATACTCTGCAGTTTCATGTACCATACTAATGCGTGGCCTCTAAACGTTGTTACCAACTGTACAATCTTTATGACCTCAACAATGTTTGTCTAATTTCTGCTAAAGCCCTCACTTGACCTATAGGTGTAATACTCTGTAGTTTCATGTACCATACTAATGCATGACCTCTAAACGTTGTTACCAACTGTGCAATCTTTATGACCTCATCCTAGACATTCTTCGCAACCCAAATTGTCTCGCATACTCCTTCTTGCCATGTTGTGTTTTGGGTAGTAGTTTCCATGTTGTTTGTGTAGTACTAGATCACTAGATCATGCTATTACAACTTAGAGATGATACAGTGGATGATATGACTTGATGTTCACCATGCCAAATGAATTATGGCTCATATATCATGCAATTGATGATCAAGTACAACTTAGAGATGATGTAGATGATACTCCACGTCATGCCAAAACATCTTAGATATGATGCATTCTCATCATGCTAGTACAACTTAGAGATGATATAGTGGATGATATGACTTGGTGTTCACCATGCCAGATGAATTATAGCTCAGATATCATATTGTAGAGCACTAGATCATGCGATTGGTTTGACTTCTTGTATCATATTTATTGGTATTTTGGCTAGAAGCTACATTTCTATTTGGAGCTAAAACAAGACAAAGGACCTATATCCTTGATATTTGCTGCTTGCTAGTGTATTAAATATTTGACTATGTATCATTTGACCTAGTCAAATATTGACTAGTTATTCTCTGAAAATTGCAAGAAATTCATGAGAAGAAGGTTCATGGAAATAGGGTTCTCCCAAAAAGAGGGAGTAGCCAGTGAGACAAACTGGAATAGTTATTCTCTAAAAATTGCAAGAAATTCATGAGAAGAAGGTTCATGGAAAGAGAGTTCTCCCAGAAAGAGGGAGTAACCAGTGAGACAAACTGGAAAAGAAGGCTTTGCTACAGTGACAGAGGGAGTTGGCTTCAGAGTTCAAGATAAAGGATCTTGATTTAACTCATTACTATTTGGGATTAGAAGTATGGCAGAAGCCAGGTGAGATATTTCTTGGTTAAGGGAAGTATGTTACCATGATCCTTCAGAAGTTTGGGATGATGGATTACAAATCCATGCCTACTCCCATGGTAAAAAATTTGAATAAGTTTAGAGACTCTCATTCTGATTTGATAGATCCATCTATCTACCGGCAGTTGATTGGGTCACTGATGTATTTGGTTAATACTAGGACGGACATTTTCTTTGCTATGAACACGTTGAGTCAGTTCCAGGTGGAACCAAGACACGATCATTGGATTGCTACAAAGTACATATTGAGATATTTGTGTGGCACACTAAACTATGGTTTGAGATATGTCTCAAACAATTATGTTCAACTGCAAGGATATACAGATTTTAATTGGGCAGGGAGTGTAGATGATAGAAAGAGTACTTCATGAATATGCTTCAGTTTGGGCTCTTCTATGATATCTTGGACTAGAAGGAAGAAGAAGTATGCCGCACTTAGTACTACAGAGGCAAAGTATATTGTAGCTTGTGATGCATGTACAAAAGTAGTATGGCTTCATAAGATGGTTTCTAGACTGTTTGATCAGGTGCCAGATTCAACCGTAAAATACTGTGATAATCAAAGTTGTGTGAATATTTCAGAGAACCTTGTGTTCCATGGTAGGTCGAAGCACATTGAGATAAAGTATTATTACATCCATGATCGAGTCCAAAAGGTAGAAGTAAAACTCCAATATATCTCCACCGATGAACAGATAACGTATATTCTAATGAAGCCCTTTTCCAAAGGAGATTTTGTGTACTTCAGGGACAAGTTGGGACTTGTGGAGATTTCTCCCTTGAGATGTGTATAAGAGACAGACAGATAACGTATATTCTAATGAAGCCCTTTTCCAAAGGAGATTTTGTGTACTTCAGGGACAAGTTGGGACTTGTGGAGATTTCTCCCTTGGTTGAGAGGGAGTGTTGATCTATATCATGCTAGTACAACTTAGATATGATGCTTTTGCATCATGCTAGTACAAATTAGATATGATAAAGATGTACAGAGTCACATCATGCTAGTACAACTTAGATATGATGCATTAGCATCGTGCTAGTACAACTTAGAGATGATGTAGTTGCTTGACTCACATCATGCTAGTACAACTTAGATATGATGCAATAGCATCATTCTAGTACAACTTAGAGATGATGGAGAGGCATTGATCTACATCATGCTAGTACAACTTAGATATGATGCAGAAGCATCATGCTAGTACAACTTAGAGATGATGTAGATGATACTCCACATCATGCCAATACATATTAGATATGATACATTCACATCATGCTAGTACAACTTAGAGATGATACAGTGGATGATATGACTAGATGTTCACCATGCTAGATGAATTATGGCTTAGATATCATGTAATTGATGATATGTCATGATATATTTGATGTAAATTTTCATTAGATAAAAGTGGTCAACTTGAATACATTTAGTTGGTTGTTATGAATACCTCCCTAGTTAAAATGGAGTGTTAAATTTTTGTAACTATGGTCGGTCTACAGAATGTATATATTCGAAAAGTAATATTCTAGAAAAGAATATCTATACTTGTAAAATTAGGCCCTTCTTGTGGCAGAAATGGAGACTTGATCGGGAATAATGGTCCTTGTAGTCACGTGACACTTCGTTGAGTGCATGAAAACTATGTGACACATGCCTATTTGTGATACTATGGTGGACACTGTGTGTCTTTGGACAGTAGTTGTTTTCTACTACAATGGTTGTGTACAACTGGAAGTGACTATGTGTCACTGGACAGTATTTGTGTGCTACTATAGTGGTTGTGTACCACTAGCGGAGACTACGTGTTTTTGGACAGTATTTTTTTGCTACTACAGTGGTTGTGTACCACTGGTAGTGACTGTGTGTCATTGGAGAATAGTTGTGTGCTACTAGAAGTGGTTGTGTACAACTAGAAAATAGTTGTGTACTATTATGGATCAACGCAGTTGTGCTCTATTGGATGGCATTGCAGTAGTTGTGTGATACTAGCTAATTTCCATGGATACTACCATATCGCTTGGAAGTAGTTGTGTGTTATTGCTTGATCATAGAGATTATGACAAATGATTTGAGCTATCGATGGTATGATAGTAGTTGTGTGTTACTAGTTGATTGTAGAGTAGTCAGTGGACTACTAGATGAAGACATCATGGAAATATAACTTCCTATTTAAGAGGGAGCGTTGATGTTAGAGGCAACAAGCGAGAGACATTCTCCCTAGAGGGTCCCATGTAGATTAGTAAGGGGGAATGTGGAATTCATCTTGATGTGCCTCAAATGGCCAGATGAAGGAACCAAGACATTGGTTTCATGAGAAAACCTTGATATGTCTTGGGGGACATTGGTTACATGAGGGAACCTCGATGTGTCCTAGAAAAGACATTATTTCCATGAGGGAACGTTGATATGTCTTAGACATGTGTTCCACGAGCGAACCATGAGATGTCTAGTATGGACACAATTCATGAGTGAGCTGAGACATTGGTTTCATGAGGGAAACTCGATATGTCAAGTATGGTCCAATATGACTTAGCTTGATCATCCCCAAGGGACTAGCCACCCATTTCCAACTACACAACACCTACCTCTGTCACATACTTAATTATGTATGGTCCTAACCAATGCATTCGAAACTTTCATGGATGCTACATAAACTTGCTATCGTATACTAATACTAAGTTCCCCACTTGGAACTTTTTTTGTTTAATATGTCTATCATGCCATGTATTTTATCTTGTCTTCTGAACTTACTGATGGGATCATGTGACAAATTGGTCTTCCTCAAGTTGTATAAATTGTGGCAATCTCTCCTCTATTGTGCCAGAGTCCTAAACATCAGTAATCATTGCAATGTGAAAACTAGGCACAATAAAATCCATCGACATTACTGCTTCTTGTCCATAGACCAACCTAAAAGGTGTGTGTTCGCTCAAATTTTTACTTGTAGTCTTATATGTCCATAATACTGTAGGTATCCTCAAGTTCCAATCATCCCTTTCTACGTTGCAGATCTTTGTCAGAGCATTCTCCATAATTTTATTAAAAAAAATTATTGTCCCATTGTCTCGAGGGTGATACGACGTACTCCTTTTATGATGAATTTGAAATTACTTAGTCAGTGTTTCAATCATCTTATTCAGTAAGTGTGTCCACTGATCACTCTGTAGACTATGCGGGCATCCAAATCGTGTAACTACATCCTCAAATAGAAACCACGCAACAAACTTGTAGAAGTTCCCTTGTATAAGTTCCCTGGTAGTCTGTTGATTTAACCACTAACTATTTTTTCTATGTAACTATCATGACTGACGAGGTCATTCTTATACTCAAAATTTGCACAATGTCTACGAAGTAGTCGTCCACCATTGTAACTACAAATAACTGGGCATTTGGCAAGTTGTCATCTAGACTCCCTGCATCTTCTGTTGATAGTATGTGTCATGAGTGATATGGTCCTGCATTCAACTTCTATAGTTTCACAACAACCTCAAAATCATATTTCTGAAACAACAACAACCATCTTCATATTGTCCACCCCTTCATATTCCTTCTTCAGTGTCGAACTCCATATGTTTCTTCACTACTCAACATGATCTGTTGGATCACCTACCCCAATATACTTCTACACAATACACTCCACCTTGGTACCTAATCTAAATTGCATCGATCTTCTACACTATTCCAAGTCTTTTATTCCTTGTTTATGAGAAGCCCACCATCTGGCTAGAGTGGCCTTCAAGACAACATCCAATGCCAAGAATATTTTTTGTTCGGGTATCTGCAACTCAAACGCCTGTACGAATTTTTTTTATGTCAGTCAAACCATCATATTTGGGTGGGTGGCATAATTCCATTCCAATCCAATGCAATGATCAAGTCATATAGGGACATCATATGGTGGATACTTTGTGCATCCTCTGTTGCCAATGTTCTAGAACTTCCTCTAAGTCTGACACACATGAGCTAATGCTTATTCAACTTAGTGCACCATCTGCAGTGGATTTAACATAGTCATCCATTCACGTAGTCATATTATACAAGTTGTCAATTTTGTTTCTTTTGCAGGTTCTATGTACCTCTTTCTTTCTATCGGATCCAATGGCATGATAACTTTTAAGTCTCCTACCTCAAATATCATCTTCGCCCTCTTCAAATTAATAATTATCTGATTGTTGAAAGCCCATTGTAACCCCATTAGTGATGGATATGGATGACTATCATCCATGATTTTGATGACATTGAAGTCTTCTATACTATGCACTCCATCTATATTCATAGGTATCCCTATCAATCAACCAATTGGTACTATATTTTTTTGGTTTGTCAATCTTAACTGGATGGGAGCCCATATTAACTTGGATTCCCCCATAAATTCCCATGTTTTCCTTGGTAACACATTCACATCAGAACCCAAGTCTAAAATAACATTGTCCACATCATAGTCCTCAATCTGCGCACTTAGTATGAACTCTCCGTTGGTCCTATTTTTACGTAGTACCTGATTCACTACCCTTTGTGTGGTAGACATTTCCCTTTCTTGTGCACAAAGATCAATAATTTCACATAATGCATTCAACGCAGTTTAATCTTTCATCAATTCTATGCAACTTCTCATAAATTCTCTTAGATTGCTTGCCTTCTCAAACACCTTTTCTGGGCTAGTACGATCACAGACCGGAGGAATGTTGACCACAAGAAGCACAAATGAGGTTGATGCTACCGAATGTGGTCCTAGTATCTCTTTTCTTGTCCTTTGATACATCTCATTTTCTTGTTGAGAGTCAAATGTCGGCATAAGTCCTGCATATTTTCTCACCCATTGCTCAACTGACCTCCCTCCATTCGTCGCATCAGCTCCTTTTCTAGCTCTCTCACATGTGACAACTTCTATTCTATGTCCATTGCAACTGATATCTTTTGTGCATTATGATTTGGGTTCTGGTTCTGATTCCCTCTTTCCTGCCACTTCGCAAGTAGTTAAGAACAATATTTTTTCGCATGATCTAGTGGTCTACAATATGTGCAGGTTTTATAAGGATTCGAGAAGTCACGAGCTAAATGTCTCAGTTGATTGCAATCATAGAAGATTATTGGACCTCTACTTCTCTTGCCTCGACTTCTACCAAGTCCTCCTCAGTTTCCTGGATTAAATTACCCCTGATTATTACACTGTGGACCACCTCCTTTTGTTGCGATGTTCTCCTCCTAAATCCTATACATATTTGAAGTGCACTCTCTCATCAAATTGAATATGCAACAATCATTTTATTTTTTCTCGACTATCTTGCAAAAATTACAAAACAAATTCCTCAACGTACTCTGGTATGTCTTAAGTAATGGATAATCAAGTGGATGATGGCCCCATTTTTTACATATTTCCTAGTACCCTCCTGGTAATGGATTTAGTGCTTCAGTGTCCAAATATTGCGCAAAAGAGAGGAATTCGTCTTTATGGTGGCCTTCAATCCTATACTTGGTACACCATACCTACTCTCGCTTCTCCTTTCCTTTTAGCAATTCTACTAATTGAATTGTCAAGGAAACTAATTGTGTTTGAACTTGCACCACCCCCCACTGTCTCCTACAAGAGATGCTTCCAACTTGTGCCATCAATGGGTAGTGAATGTGTGGCAATAGTCATATAATAAACCATTCTTTGTGTTTTTGATCAAGAATCTGGAATGTCAACCTACCCATCAAATCTTTAAATATTTGATCATAGTCTCAAACGGACTCAGTCTTAGATTTTGGCTTCTTGAACTCTTTCAACAATGTTTGTCTAATTTCTGCTAAATCCCTCGCTTGACCTATAGGTGTAATACTCTGCAGTTTCATGTACCATACTATTGTGTGGCCTCTAAACATTGTTACCAATTGTGCAATCTTTATGACCTCAACAATGTTTGTCTAATTTTTGCTAAAGCCCTTGCTTGACCTATAGGTGTAATACTTTGCAATTTCATGTACCATACTAATCCGCGTCCTCTAAACGTTGTTACCAACTGTGCAATCTTTATGACCTCATCCTAGACATTCTTCGCAACCCAAATTGTCTCACATACTCCTTCTTGCCATGTTGTGTTTTGTGTAGTACTAGTACTATCTTAAGCTTTAATTCCTAATTGTTATTTTCAATTTTAATATCTGTAATTCCTAATTGTTATTTTCAATAATATCTCTAATTTTAATATCTGTAATTCCTAATTGTTATTTTCAATTTTAAAAATCATATTAAAGAGATTTAACCATTATTCTACTAAGTATCAGTAGATTATCCATACTCAAAAGAATAATTTTACTACCAAAATGTCATCAAAACCTTTTCTCTTCTTGATTTCAAGAAAAAATGCAATAACGCATCCCAAACAAAGAAAATCACAAGCACATCAAGAAAAATCCAAAAACAAAATCACAAGCCCATCAAGAAAAATCCAAAAACTTATCCCATGTTTTGGAACTTTTTTCTTATTTTTAATTTCCTTCGCAACACCATATTAAAAATTTATTTTGGAATTTTTTTTCTTATTTTTAATTTCCTTTGCAACACAATATTCAAAAATTCTTTCATAACATCATTAGTCTTTTTAGATTAGGAACTTTACAAAATAGTTTCCCTTTCTTAAAGGGTTTAGCAAAAATTCTTAAATAGTCTTTTTTTTCAGATTAGGAACTTTACAAAATAATCTCCCTTTCTTAAAGGGATAGTTCAATTTTGACTGTTATTTTGGATAGTCATCATGGTGGCTTAGTGGTATCTATTGTATTTAGATACGAGATTTAGTAGGTTTGGCAGTGGAGAATACATAAGGCAAGGCCTTTGTATGTATTGATTTTTATGACTATGTAAACTGATTATATATCTCAATATAATGTGCAATTTTCTTGTGGAAAAAAATGTAGTGACTATTTGTGTCTCGTTTCCCTAACGATACTTAGCAAATTGTAAAAGTTACAAAAGTTAGAGATATCTAGAACAATCCACATAATTAAAATTACTTAAATTAACAAACCTTCTAAGACCAAAAGTCATGTCGATGCTCTTGTGGCTCGCCTTCCCAATATTTCATGAGATATACTTCTCTCGGAGGAAATGAAAGGCCCTCCTTAGACAAAGAACCTGCTTGTTGGTTCAATTCCTGAAAAACATGAAAAATGGAAAAGGATTCGAAACATATGGTATGTGTTGTGACATGCTTCATCAAAAAAACCCTAATTGGACCCCTTATCAATTAGATGCTCTCTCACTTATTGTGGTAATCGGGGAACCTTATCTTCCTTTGATAGATTGAATAATTCTTGGAAAGTAGGAACTTCCTTTCCAACAAAGAGTTGATTCTTACGACTTAACCAAATATCTCATAATACTCAAAAGGGTAAGTCTATAAACGAATTTAAATTTTATTTATCAAACGAGTGTTTGAGGCAAAGTGTAAGTTCACTTTTATTCCACGAATCCCTTTTCTTGATCCACTTACTAATATACCCCAAAATCCCTTGTATAAAAAGACATCAAACAAACGACTTTAAATTTTATTGATCAAACGAGTGTTTGAGGCAAAGTGCAAGTTCACTTTTATTCCACGAATCCCTTTTCTTGATCCACTTACTAATATACTCCCAAATCCCTTGTATAAAAATACATTAAACAAACGACTTTAAATTTTATTTATCAAACGAATGTTTGAGGCAAAGTGCAAGTTCACTTTTATTCCATGGATCACTTTTCTTGATCCACTTACTAATATACCCCCAAATCCCTTGTATAAAAAGACATGAAACAAATAGGTGTATCATTGTTTCCTCATCATTCATACAGAGAAGACAATAACTTGGACCTTGAAAGTTTCTTTTTTGACATGCTTCTCAGGTCAAGACCTTGTTTTTTAAAGAAAGCCACATAAAAATATTCATCTTCTTAGGAGCCTTGATTTTCCAAATGCACTTCCACCATGAATATGATGGATCCATATTTTACCATATATTCACCACCCATCTCATTCTTCAACCAAATAATACTATCTTATTCTTCTCGAATCCTTGCATGGGCTCATTTCAACTCCTTGATGAAATCTTCACATTCCCTCTTCCAATTTCTAGCTAATCCCAACACCCTATACGATTTCTAGGCCTGAGTCCACATAAAAGTATTGACAAGATCATTGTAGTCTTTGAGTGTTTGGATACCCAGATTCTGTAGAAATTCAACCAAAGAAACTAGTAACCTAACCACAACCCATAATTGTGTCAATACCCACTCTTACCTCCTCCTTCCCAAACATAGTTACAAACTTCCGTGATATACATTTTGCACCCAACACTTCCGTGATTTACAATTTGACCCCGGGTTGGCGCTATTATAGATCTTTCACCAAAAAAATCCTTCATCTACAATTTCGTGATACAATTCCTCTATCTTGCAAGCTTCACTTTACCCAAGTTCACAAATTTTTCAAAGCATTTATCACTCCCTTCCATAACCGTTACCTTCGCGCCCTTCCAAATGCACATTAATAATAAAAAAAACGCATTCAACCGCGATTTACGACCGTCAGTTCCTGGGTTGGCGTAACCAAACTCTCCTTCCTCGTGTTCTGTAATATACATATTGCACCCAAAACTTCGATGATCTACAATTACATACTTAGCCAACTTTATGGTCATCAATCCCCAGGTTGGCGTTATTATAAATCTTGCACCCAAAAATTATGTCATCTACAATTCCATGATACAATTCCTCTATCTTACAAGCTTCACTCTACCCAGGTTCACAAATGTTTCAAAGCATTTATCTCTCCCTTCCATCCCCGCTACCTTCGCACTCTTCCCAATGCACATTGATTATCTTTTTACTAGTGACAACTCAACACACATGTTCAAAAAAAATTGGCACAAATAAGCGAAAACCTCGAGGAAATCTCCCATTAATATGCATTAAACTGCGATTTACGAGAGCCCGACCGACCACCCTTTCTTTCCATACTTCGCCAATTTTATGGCTCCAGTTTCCCATCTTGGTGCTATTGAACTCTCATTCCCCATATTTCGTGATATATATCTTGCACCCAAAAATTTCATTCTCTACAATTCCACTCCGCACTCAAACTCGCAAGCTTCACTCTACCCAGGTTCACAAAAACTTTCAAATCATTTATCACTCCCTTCCATCCGTGCCACCTTCACGCCCTTCCCAATGCACATTAATTAGGATTTTCTTAGTGACAACTCACCACACAAGTTCGAAAGGATTGGCAATGCAAATTAATTATGCTTTGATTACCGATTAATAAACAAATACCTCGAGAACATCTCCCATTAAAACACATTAAACCGTGATTTACATCATATTATATTATGAGATATCTTCTTCATATGTTATGTTTCATATTACTTTATGGGAATATTTCATTTCATACTAATTAATTTAAGTTATATCTTAAATTACTATTCAATGTAATTTCAATATACCTTTTAAT
>CBVK0100417918.1:0-34185 GCA_900067695.1 Picea abies
GGTATGGTCTTGAGCACAAATAGACCATTCAACTGGTAGTATCACGAGCACCGTCATTATTATCCAACTGGATAATCTCCTATGAAAACTAGTACAATATCAATTGATAGAACACACCTGTGTTTATCCATGGTAGTACGCAACTACTCAAATTGTGACACATAGTCACGAACAATGGAACAAATCCACCATAGTAGTATATCTCTATTGTCTGGAGACAGGCAGTCTCCATAACAATCATCTGATGAAAACCTGCACAGAAAATATTGTTAAATATAAAATGAACCATCTGGGCCAATATTTCACTCACATCTTTGAGATCTGAAAGAATATCTTCCCTCAGTATAGAACATCAATAATGGGTTATCTGCCCTATTCTTCTCAAACAAGGAAGAATGATTGTTTCTTATTTTTGAGCCATGGACCATTCCTCACCCTAGGCCATTCTTCCTACACTAATCCAAGTGCACCTTGGAGAGAATGTATAAACCCTGAGGAATGTCTGTCCCTTATTACTGAGCTTGGACCATTCCCCACCTTGGGCCATTCTTTCTACACTAATCAAAGTGCACCCTGGAGATAGTGTATAAACCCTAACGAATGACTGTCTGGACCATTTCCTTTATTAACCACAAGAGGAAAAGACTGTCCTGTATCAACCTACAAAACGGGCCATTCCTCATGTTAACCACAATGAGAAATAGTTGTCCGGCGAGGCGGGCCAGTCTTCTTGAGTAACCCTCAAGAAGAAAGACTGCCCTAGACCACTCCCCATTTAACCACAATGGGAAGTCATTGTCTATGATACATCAGCAATTTGGACCATTTCCCATGTTAACCACAATAGGAAATCATTGTCCGTCATAAATATCAATCCACTTTCTGAATAGGAAAGAATCTATCCAATCTGGACTATTTTTCAATCACAAAGATAAATGTTTCAATAATATTTTTCAACGATATTTTTAGTGCTCCCTCCTAGCCTAGAGAGTTTTCCCTTTCAACTAAGGGAGTTATTTCCACGATCCCCATCTTCTCTCGAAAATATGAAAACTTTATTATGGATAGAGGTTTGGTTAGAATGTTTGTTGTCTACTCATTAGTGGGGATATACTCGAGCTTTACCTTTCCTTCTTGAAATTTATCTCGAATAAAGTAGTATTTGATCTCAATGTGTTTCGACCTTTCATGAAATACGGGATGTTCTGATAATCTTATACAACTTTGATTATCACAATGTATTATGGTCGATTCTAGAATCTGATCAAATAAATCGGAGATTAACTTCCTTAACCATATTGCTTCAGTGCATGCTTCACATGCTGCGATATATTTTGCTTATGTTGTGCTGAGTGTGACAAAATTTTGTTTCCTACTGCCCCAATATATCATAGCGGAGCCCAAGCTGAAACACATACCTGAAGTGCTCTTTCTGTCTTCTGCACTTCCTGCCCAATTTGAGTCTATGAATCCATGAAGTTGTATATCATTGGATGCGGTATATCTCAAACCATAGTTTATTGTTCCATGAATATATCTTAATACATTCTTTGCAGCTATCCAATGCTCATGTCTTGGTTCCACCTGGAACTGGCTTAGTGTATTCACGACAAAGAAAATGTCTAGTTGAGTATTTACCAAATACATCAATGACCCAATTAGTTTTCGATATAGAGATGGATCTATTGGATCAGAATCTAGAACTTTCACTTTTTTTATATTCGCACTCATAGGAGTGTCCATGGACTTATAATTCATCATTCCAAATTTCTGAAGGATCTTTATTGTGTACTTTCTTTGTCCAAGGAATACTTCACCACGCTTCTGCCATACTTCTAGTCCCAAGTAATAATGCATGAGACCTAGATCTTTCATATCAAATTCAGAAGCTAATTCCTTCTTGCACTAGATAATAAGAGACTCTTCACCTATTATGAATAGATCGTCAACATATAATAGTATAATCACAGGAGCATTGTCCATGACTTTGTAATAAAGGTTTGGATCTGCATGACTCTTGGAGAAACCAAGTCTTGTTATATAGTTGTCCATTTTGGCATACCAAGCTCTTGGATCTTGCTTATGTCCATATAGAGATTTCTTTAATCTGCAAACGTGAGTGTCTCTAGAATGTACCTCAAACCCTTGAGGTTGTTCAATATATACTTCTTCTTCAATTGCTTTGTTCAGGAAGGTCATCTATACATCCATTTGATGTAAGTTCCATCCCATGGAAGTGGCAAGAGATATGATAGCTCTGATGAAAGTATATCTAGCCACCGGAGAAAAGGTTTCATCATAATCTTATCCCTCCTTTTGGGAGAACCCTCTAGCTATGAATCTTGCTTTGTATTTATCCATGCTTTCATCTACTGCATGTTTGATCTCGTATACCCATTTTGAAGTTACCACCTATTTTTATTTAGGTCTAGTTACAATTTCCCATACCTCATTTTTCATAATGGATTGATGCTCTTTCTTCATAGCTTCTTTCCATTGTCCCTTTTGAACTGCTTCTTCAAATGTGATATGTTCTTCATCTAGAAGCTTTGTCATGTCTGCTGCATAACTTGAGAATCTTTTAGGTCTTTTTCTCTTTTTGAATGTTCCTTTTGGAACCTTGAGTCTTTCTGCCTCTTGTAAGGTAGCTTCAAGCCAAGATGCTCTTTTATTGGTCTTAGGTACGATATCTGAATTAATGTTTTCACATGGCTCCATAAGATGATCAGGTAGTTCCTTTTTGTCTTTTACATTTTCTGTGCTTTCTTCATTAAGTTCTTCAATTTCTTCTTCTTCTATATTTTCTTCTATGAATTTATTGAAGGCCATATTCTCATTGAATGTTACGTCTCTGCTGACTTCGATCTTGTGTTGTTTTGGAATATATATTCTATAAGCTTTGGATGAATCACTGTATCCCACAAATATCCCTTTCTTTCCTGAAGGTTCTAGTTTATTCCTCTTGTTCTTGGGAATGTGAGAGTAAACAGGACATCCAAATATTCTTAGATTTTCCACATTAGGTTTCTTACCTGAGAAAGCTTCTTCTGGTGTCATGTCTTTCAATATACAATGAGGACTTATGTTCTACACATATATTGATATCATTGTTGCTTCTCCCTATAAGAACATGGATAGACCTTGATCATTTAGTAAGGCTTTTATGGTTTCTTCAATGGATCTGTTCTTTCTTTCTGCTACACCACTTTGTTGAGGATTATGAGGAACAATCAGCTCCCTCCTAATCCCTACCGATTTGCAGAATGCAATGAATTCCTTTTATGTGTATTCTCCACCATTATCGGTTCTTAGTGTCTTGATCTTCTTAGTTGTAATATTTTCTATTTCTGCTTTGAACTCTTGAAACTTGTTGAATACTTTATCTTTTGTCTTGAGTAGATATAACCAAGTCTTTCTTGAATAGTCATTTATGAAGATTACGTAGTAAGACGATCCTCCTAGAGTTTTTACTGGCATCGGACCGCAAACATCTGAGTGTATCATATCTAGAATCTCCTTAGATCTGTTGTTGCTGCTTGGGAATGGTTTCTTGATATTCTTCCCAGGAGCACATCCTTTGTAGATTCCTTCATGTGTAGACTGCAACTCTGGTATTCCTTCAACCAACCTTTTGAGAAAGGGTAATGCTTGATAGTAAATGTGAGCATACCTTATGTGCCAAAGCTCATTGGGGTTGACTTTGTTGTGTACAAGAGCTTCTTCATTTTGTTCTAGTAGTCTATACATATTTTCTTCATGACTTCCAATAACCCTAGCATTCTCTATGTTGGAGTCTTTATGCCATGATAACACCTTTCCATCCACAAAAGCTATTCAGTTTCCCTTGTGTTCTAGGCAAGATATCGATACAAGATTCTTTTCTAAATCAGGTACATATAAAACATTACTTAAGTGAACATAGTTACATGTTTTCATTTTGATGGAGGCTTGTCCAAATCCTTCTACGGGGTAAGTGATTTTGTCTCCAAGCTCTACCTTGTATAAGGTATTCTTCTCGTTTAGATTTGAGAGTTTGGCTTGATCTCCCATCATGTGCCTAGAAGCTCCACTATCGATTATCCACATGTCATGTTCAATCATTCCAGTAAGTGTTGAGTAGTGTAAAAGACTGATTTTTTCACTCATATCTTCGGTTGACTGGTAACTGGTCATGCCTTGATCCAAAACTTCAACTTCATCGTTTCTGTCTTCTGAGAGAGCCAAAAGGTGCACTGAGTTAGGGCACATCTGAATATCTTCTTTTTGAGAAAGATGCTCCATCACAAAGTGTTGGATCTAAGATTAGGGTTTCTACAATTGCTTATGCTAGTAACCCTAGCAACAGTGTCTTTGGAAGTTGCTCCTGTTAGTAACCCTAGCGGCTATGCTTCCTTCCAGTGTTTAGACTGAATGAAGGAGGTGTGGGCCCATAACATGTTAGAATATGAAATATTGTGCTCATTTTACCATTGACAATACCCTTGTCACCTAGCCATAGGTCGAAGCCACCCTCTAAGCACCTTGACCTTAACAGAGAAGAATATTGGTAGCAATCGATAGCCAAGCAAGGCTAATGCACCAAGCAAGAATAGAAACCAAATATGATCAGATAATCCCACCTAGAAACTGGTGCAACACCTTCCCCAGAATCTTGCGCACAAAACTGCCAACTACAATGCGCACAATTGGCTCTCTACAATTTTGAGAATGTATCAAATGAGAGACCGGTGCCCTGTATTTATAGTAGTTCTGGTAGACTTACTGGGGCCGACTTCTCTTTCTGGGTACTAATTAATTCATATTAATTATATTTTTGCAGCCGACATCTCATCTAGGGTTTCCTTTACTTCTTTGCTTCCTTCTGAAATATTCTAATCTCGTCATAGGTCACAATAGAGGTTCATACCTCCCGAAGCTACCATAATATTAACACATGCCTCAACATTAACACATCAGATTCCATCAGAACTTCGTAGTTAAGAATTCTTGAGATAGAGTAGTATTGGGATGGGTGATCGCTTGTGAAGTCCTATTGTTTTACATGCCTATGGAATTTTGTAAATTTAGACCAATTTATCCCACATGCATCATGGGAATTATTTTCCTCTCGTTGTTTTCATATATAATCGAGGTGAAGGAGGTCCTTTGAGTATGTAATGGAGTGTGATGTAAATCTTGCTGCAAATGAAGAGTAGCCAACATCTCTTTCTCTTCATAGATAAGCTACCACCATTCTATCCAGTTTGTGTCCTACAATATTCTATTATTTTTATTCATTAATAGAAGTTGGATTTCATTGTATTTATGTTTTCTCTTCTATCATTTTGTTTGTATCCCATTTCATTCTCAATATAATATGGATCAATGGTATTAGAACATATTCTCCTTTTTGTTTCTCAATGCATGTTCCCAATGAGGTCACAGTATAGAGAGGTGGGTCTTGATCTAATTTCACTTCGGGAAGACCACTCTTTCCAACCTAAGTGACCTCCCATGGTGGAAGAAAAGAGAGATGATAGAGAAGGAGATCCTTTCAAGAAGTTGATTGAAGAATCCCTCACACGACAGAGGAACGAGATGATGGAAAACTTCACTCTAATCCTTCAGTGACTACTGATGGAAACCGAAACATCTTCGACAAGGAGCCATTTTCGAGGTGTGATGTCCTTCAAGGTACAAGTTAATTTTGATATCCCCTTATTTGAAGGTGATATAGATGGAGATTCGCTAGAGAAATGGTTGAATCTACTAGAAGGTTATTACTTTGTCCAAAAATTTTCCAATGGTGAAAATATCATCTTCGTGCTCCTTAAAGTCCTTCCCCATGTCAAATCTTGGTGGGAAGGTTACTAGGAGAGGCACACCATGGATGAATCTACGCCATTCAGGAGAGAACCCAATATTGATTTTCAGATTGGTCACAATCCCAACAACAACCTCATGAAGATATAATATCCCCATGCATTTTTATTGAGGTGGTGCTTCTCTATTATAATATGAAAAGTATAGCCTATTTTTTTGGGGGCTATACTATCAAATAGGAGAGTGCTATACAGTAAAACCCAAATCTTTATTGTTTGAAAATAAACTATAAAAATACAATTTAAAGCATAAGAGTATATTCACAAAGAAAAAGTTCCTGAGAGAAGGACAAGGAATCTTTTATAAACTTAAATATAATATTTACACAATATTATACAAAAAACGGGAAACCATAATATGAAAATAAAAAAATTCTTCACATCTATCAAAACGTAATAAGATTTGGCACATCCATAGGACAAAAAAGTATAATTCCACAATGCAGAGAGTTTTAAAAGAGTATGGCATTTAAACTAAAAGAGAATATGATATGTACACTTCAAAAATCTCAAACTTGGAAATTCAAAGTCCGAAAAGTCATTAAAATTGCACCCTGAAATAATTATCTCGCGAATTCAAAAATAATAGCTTGTTTTACAATAAAATTAAAAAGATTGCGTTCAAATGGACTGGAATGGGGCTCCTGTGGACCTTAAAAGAAAGTAGTCATGAACTAAACTGTGATGGAATTTTTCTCTTTGTTATTTTCTTTCTGGTGTGTCTTTTATATTCTCCTTCATTAGACCCTCTTGATCAGTTACAACTACTTCTTCTTCTTGATTTGGTTCAGTTATTTTAGTTAAGGCCTTCTTTAACCAAATCTCAATGTAATCTCTCATTGATGCCACAGTTATTTCTTTCCTTACTTTAATATCAAATAACAAATTTTCTAGATCTTTGAAGTCCATAGAAAGTTGGTGGAGGGTATCCTCAATGTCTTCATTTTTATTCCATAACTAACTAATCAACTTTCAACATTTATTTCTGAACATTCAGTCAAGTTGTTGAACTTCTCAACTGCTGCAATTTTTAATAAGTCCAACTTCTCCTCCATTTGTTCTTTTGACATAAGTATTGAATTCAATGCCAAGTGTGGGTCCTCCACATCTCTACTTGTCCCATCGAAATCCAATTCAATTAATTTCATATATAATTCTCCTCTTCTTACTCTTATAGTGTCACACTCAACTAACATGTCTTTTAGACTCTTTATTCTTTTTAACCAACAATCCTTGAGTTGTTTTATATGGATTGCAGACAACAAATCCTCTGCTTTCCTTTGGAACTCACTAACACTTGAAACTCTTACAATGAAATTATAAATGAACCCTTTGTAAAATTCTTTGTCATTTTCAAGTTCAACTTGAAGGTACTATCTGAAATTTGTCATTCTTGATCCGAAGGAAACAAAACTTGTTGCCAATTCCCATGTATCAAGAATAAGAGACATTCTCTTCTGAATATTTTCTCCAACATACCTCTTAATGGTAACAAGTAGACTTGATGTTCCCTTTAGTCTGGAGTTGGATTTTGGTCTTCCGTCAAGGCTTCTCCAAGGCTGTATTGTGGAAATTGGACTGGCGAATAGTGGTGGGGGAATTAAAGAACTTTATAATTCTTTAATTCTATCCTTAAAAATGGCATTATCATTCTCAATGTCTCCAATTGACATTTTTAGGGATTCTCTTGTAGCTTCATAAATTTGTACAATTTTGGAGGGTAAAACTTCATTGAAGTCGAGTTCTGAGTTCAATTTTTCTTGAACCTTATTATTTTTTGAATTGATCTTCTCAATAACCATTTTTCTTGAATTTTTATCAAATGTGGAACTGTGCAAGGTCAAATATTATTATTCAAACATGATTGGCTCTTGGGTGGACAATTTTGTTTCAAATGCTCTACTCTCTTGCATTCTTTGTTCTTCATCTAGAAATTAAATGTCTTCAATATTCACATCAAGCTCTGTGTCTTCCAGAACAATTCTCTCTTCAGATACATCCTAACTTTATCCTTCCTTATTTTTTCCTCTTTTCCTTTTGCTAGTGATTGGGAGTTTATGAAGTCTTTCCAAATTTCACTTAGGAGGGTTTTGTTCACCTCCATCATCAAAATTTTCCATCAACAACTTCCTTTTCTCTTGAACTACAGGCTGGGGTTTTTCTTTGGGTAGGCCACTTTTTTTAGAAACATTAGGAGACTGTGAACTCCCCTCATTCACGACTCTTCCTCGTTGTCTTTGTTGATCAGTTGTATTGATGATTGTTTCGATATCCTCTTTCCTTTTCTCATTATGTAGAATTTGGGGGTTTTGGTTATCATCCTCTTCTTCTCCAAACATGAATGTATTAGAAAATGATACATTGTAGTTTGTGGATGTCATATGTTTCATAAATATTTGACTAGGGTCAAAAACCTTGACTTCGTTTTCTTCCTTAAGATTGAATTGATCAAATTGAACTGAAAATTGATTAATATGTGTAATTCTCTTTAGTACTATTATCTCCTAAAATTTCCATGGTAGGAGAATGAACTGTCTTTTCCTTTTGTTGTTGAAGAAATGGGCCCAAAACTTATATTGTTTTCATATTTCAACAAAAAATATCTTATCTTAAATATAATACGACAATTATGTGGGTTTCTCACGAGAGCAGTAAATCCTGATAACACTGAAATTATCCATTTCTTCAAAGCTTACTCTTTTATCTAAAAAGGATGTTACTTCTATAGACAATGTGCATGTGTTTGGTCCATGAATATTTTTTTTGAAGGAAATGAACATTATTTACTTCATAGAAGTGGTAAGTAGCCTTCTATTTCCAAAGATCTGGGTACCACATCTGAACAAGGTCTAGTTTACTTTTGAATTTATTTGCCAAAGGAAAGCCCTTGAAGATGGGATAGTATGTAATGGCGAAAATAAATTATGATGACATGCAACAAAAAAAAAAATATTTCTAAAATTTCCCAACTAAAACAACATTTTTTAGATATAATCTTCACGCATTCAAATATTGTTTCTTCATGAATTGAAAAGTATACTTGATATATACAAAGTGAGTCTGGGAATAATAGTTGTAGACTCTTGTCTAGATACTCTAGCAAATAACCATGTCATCTCTCAATATGGGTTTTTTAATGAAATCACTTGAATGCTTTAGAGATCATCTGGATAAATTCTTAGTTTTTCGAGATAATCTTGTAGAAGATCTAATCCTCCATTTTTTGTCTTCAAAACTTCCTCAACTTCAACACCTTTAACATTCACCATTGGTTCTAGGATTTTGAGAATCCTCTTGAAAAATGAAGGAGTTAAGGAAATAGGAAACTCACCTTCCAATATAATTGTTCTTTGATTATTATCTAATCTATCAATGTACCACGAATTCAACTCCTTGAAATCACAAACTTCTAGAACACATCCTGCCAAGTCATTTCCTGACGTCCAAATATGGTTTGAACTCTTCTCCAAAAGTGGTAATGAAGAGTAATATTTGTATGCCCTAGGCCACTAAAATATTTGGTCTTCTCATCCAAGTACGTTGATGGTATATCCATAGAACTGTTCCTTTCTTCTGGTTGTCATATTTATTCAAGGTGACAGATTAATGTACAGTTCTTTTCAAAATGTTATTAACAAAAAAAAAATGTTTACCTTAATATGTTGTGGGGATCTTGACTCAAGGATCATTAACACAAATTAATATTAAAATTGATGAGGAATTGTCTCGAGAAGATCGTCATTAATAAAGGATTTTAACACTTAATCGACTTTAGTCATTTCAGAGAGATGTGTATTAAATGTACATCGGGGAATTTGATAAGATAAGACATGGATTATCGTGGGATGGTGGACAATTGAGATGGAAGAACAACAAGATCGTAGTGAAATGACAAGGTAAGATCATGGAGGGGTAGCGGGATTGGGAGTCCAAGAAAGTATAAGGAGGAGTTATGAAATCACCATGGACCAACGATAAGGAAAAATTAAGGACAAATGAATTGAGAAAAAGAAACTAAGCGTTGAGAGGTGATGGGGTTATAGACAAGCAGGATAGTGGGAATATGGAGAAAAGTTGTAACATCCCATGGACCTGTGGTAAGTCATAGAGAATTTGGCCAAGTATTAAGAAGTTAATTGGGATGGAGGGGTCATGGGTATGTACAAGATGATCGGGGAGGTATCCTAGACCCGTGGTGAAACATTTTTAAAAATATTCTATGTATAGGTACAAAACAGAAGCATCATAAATAAATGATATATTTTGGGGGTCATTGAAGTTGAACAAGACTATAAAATGCATTGTGAACCTGTGACAACTCAAAAAATTTCTAAGTATGGGAAAATAATATACAAGAGAGATTACACAAGACTTAACACATTTGAGGATCAACACCCACATAGGAAACCTTTATGGATTCCCTCAAGGATTATTTCTACCCTATTGGAAGTTATGATGAATAATATATAATATGGACAAATCTACGTCAAAAGAGAGACCAAATGATTCCAGAGTATACCAATATCTTCCATACCCTGTGTTCAAATATAGGTATTTAAGATTTAGAGAGACACTTGGTTCTCAAGTACTTGTTGTTCCTGAGTCTGTACTTAAGGCTCGAAAGTACAGTGTCAAGGCATCCGGAAGTGGTTAGGATAAGGAGAAGAGAAAATGTCAACCTTCGGAGAAAGAGTATAAGGGAGATTTCTTTGTTGGGGTTGTCTGGCTTCGAACTGCTCCTGAATAGTTATGTCTCGTTCAATGGCTTCCCATGATTGTTCAAGTTTGGCCCGGTTAGTTGTTGTTTTAAGGATAGTGTTGAAGAGGTTTAAGGCGATGTGCGTTTGGTTCAATAATACAGGTTCAACATTAGGTTGAGTTAGTGTGGGAACTGTCATGGGGGAACAACACAGGTAAGAGAACTTTAAAGAAAGGTTGAGTGTTGTCTCAAATTGGTTTTATAAAAGAGAATTTTACGTTGCAGAACTAAATTATGGATGCAAATCTAAGGCTCGTTCCCGTAACTGTATTATATTTTAATAAAAAGTACGAGATGGGAGAAAAAAATTAAGCCTCTTACAGTGTAAGGTTCCTATCGAGGGAAAGTCTCACGAAGTAAACGGGAGAAGAAAATACCTAAGAAAATAACCGATGTAACAAAAAATGCATGTAGAATTCCGAAACTGCAAATTGGTCTTACACAGCTGATAGTTGGTGCAGAGGAAAGGCAATAAACAATTACAGAAAACCCAAATTTATTCGTTATAGTAGTGGTAGTACTAAATTATAACGAAGCACATCAATTACGAATATGAATTGAAATTGAAAAATGAGGAACAAGAAAGCAAACTTGTAATACAGAAGTGACGAAATTGAGAATCTTGGATCTGCTTGTATTAAATCTCAATGCAAAAACTCTATTACAAAATCTCAAAAGGGTCCATCCCTGTTTATTTCTCTCTGGGGTATATTTATACAATTTCTGCAAAGCAGGTAGAATCTCAATAGTCGCAAAAATTTCAGTTATGACAGAGGAGAGAGCAATCGCTCCATCTCCCCTATTCTATCTTCACTTAGTGCCAGGTGCTCGTCTTCGCGCGGACTCGGTGCAGGCGATACATCTTTCCACAAGCTGGGATACGAGCCGTGAAGGTTCCGCTTGACAGCTGGCCTCGAAAAAGTAACATTCTCGGGCTAACTGTTGCAGCTTGTCCCCCATTTTTTCATCGATGATGTCGAGGGCACTTAGTTTCACAATGGGCTGGATCAAGTGCTTATCAACTCGGGTCATGTCCACCCTATCTATCTGAGAGATATCGGACGAATCTCTCTCATCCTTCTCTTTCAGATCAAGTGAGATTTGTTCCACATTCATTTGCATCAATATTTCTGCGTCACCTCCACTGTCCATACCCAACAGCTCGCCATCTATAGAATTGAAGGCTTCTTCTAATGAATTGGTTACCTTTTGGGCTTGTTCCTTGCCCAGGGCAATGTTGTGCTCCCAATCCTTCAACAGAATATTACCTATGGTTTGTTCTGGGATGGCGAGTCCAGGAGAACCTTACGAAACTCTATTATTCGTGGCTATCACCGCCTCCTGGAAGGCGACCCGAGCCGCTTCAGCATCCCTCTCTCTGATAGTCAGGTTCTCGGAAACCTGATTCATCAACAAACAATTCTCTCAGATCGCTCCCACTTTGGCGAGCAAATTCTGTTGTGCAAAATAGATTCTGTTCCGAATCTCGATTTCTCGGGATTTAAACCCCTCAACGTCAATCATCCTGCTTTCGACGATCTCTACCTGAGTCTGTAGCTCCGCAATCATAGTCCTTTGTTGGCCCGCCTGTATCCAACCGTCTCGGACCACTAGATGTGCTTGTTTGAGCTTGGTTTTAAGCACCTCTATCTCATTTTTATCAATCAGTCAGGCCAGTTTTATCTTTGCGCTCACCTATCCTTGAGCATTTTCCGTGGTCGAGGCCAATCTGGCCTCGAGAGTCCTGATCAAGCGATTTTTCCTATTGAGTTGGTTCTTTAAAAGCCCAACCGAAACTTGATTCGTTGATGCATACGCTCCTAGCGTCCCTGCGATCTCAGTGGCGAATTGCTCATTCTTTTTATTCTTTCCGTCGATCATGACTTTGTATTTTTTAGCGGTCGACTCTCCCTCCTGGTAGAATTCCCTCTTTACTACCGCCTTTCTCTTTTTATCAAAGAAAAACTCGTTCGGAGGAAGTTCCTTTGCTCTTATGGGCCTCAGTTCCTCATTGAAAATCCATCCTTCTTCTATATTTCTTCGCGTCAACTGCAAGGGGGTGACAGAAGTGATGGGTTCCCTTATTTGTTTTGCTGCTTTTCCTGGGGTGTCGACCGGGTCCTGCTTCTTCAGAGGTTCAGGGGTCTTTGTCTCGGTTTCCGGATTCTGTTTCTTTGGCGGGTCCGGAGTCTGTGCCTCTGCTTTGGGCTTCTTTGTTTGTTTCCCCTCGTCCTGGCATTTTCCCGAGTCAGGAGCTGCATCTTTAGGGCCTTCAGTATCCTTCGGTTCCATCTCGAAAATGCCCAGACTCCCTCCTCGTAACACAGCGGGAAGACAACTTCGTCTGTGTTCCTGAAATTTTAATACAGAGGCTGTGTCTTCAGGTGCTAAGGATCGGATTCGAGCTAGCACTTCCTCATAAGACCTCGCCCCTAGGAAAATGTCATCCGGGGGTGAAATCTCATGTTCAAACCTCTTTAGCCCACAATTAGCTAAATGGTTGCTCACAACTCTCTGAGGATCATGTTTTTTATACTCGATGGAGACCAAATTCAGGTCTTCCAGGGCTGCAACCTCGGCTTTGGAATGCCCAAAATCCAATAAAGAATAAGAATTTAGCTGAATGGGAAAAGACGGCCACACCTTCTTTGAAGATCCTTTGAGTTCTTTACTCACCCCGCCAATCACTGTTTGTCGGGCGACCTCGCAACAAGCCAGCTTGTCGGGGATGAACAATGGTAGTGCAAGCGGGGGAACAACAGCCCCAAACACTCTGAAATAGGAGAATTCTGCCTCCACGTACCAGTCCGCTATACCACTCAGATTTGCAGCAATGCTGTCCGAGATACGATGTGGTGGGTGACCAAAAATGGCGATATGCAGGGGCACCATCACCCAGTTGAAAATTTCGTATATGAAATTGTCCGCTTTATTTTCCCATAGATTTTCGTGATATACATGTACGGGCCTATCCTCGGCCGAATTCCAAGCCCAACTCATCAAGGGGAATGGTGTCATGGAACATATCGCGTCCATAATATATGCAGACATGAAAAATGAGGACGGCCTCCCACTTGCATTCTTCTCCCGATACTCTGTGACCTGGTTGGCCAAACTGTCCGAGAGTATCTTTGCCCAATTAAACGAGCAACCTTCTGCGACCCGAAACATGAGAGGCACCCATGCAACGAAGAAATGTGATGTGTCCTCCCTCCCAAATAGTCGACATGTCATCATTGCCACATACTTATACTGTGGCTCCAGCGAAGCGATTGAATAAACGCCCTGGTCATTTGCTCTGAATTTCGCGGTGCATGAAACCCAATCCTTTATCAAACCAGGCATGGTTTTATCATATTGTGTACACTCCTTTTCTTTGAATTCCTCCAGGAATTCATCATCATATGTATATTCAGATGTCATCAGAAGCTTATACATGGTTTGGATATGTTTCGGTCTAAAAGTCCCGACCGTAACCCGCTGCTCGTTCATGATAGTTCTGGTGGGTAGGTCTATGTGATCCAATGCCCATTGGATCATATCATAATATGGGAGAAACCGTGGTCTGGTCGCTACCTGTGAATTCCGGATTGAACAACTATCTTGTATTTAGTGTTTAGGTCATCCTTTTCATTGTCGTCTGAGTCTGAATAGTTCACCAATTCTGATTGCAGAATGTCTAAAACAAATGACTAGCTGGGGACCGAGTCGACACTCCGGGGCGAAGTGTTGGAGACATTGTCTGATCCTTGTCCTGCGACCTTGACATTCGCCTTTGCTGCTTTCCGTGGAGCCATAGTTGAAGCTTGCATTTTCGCCCTTCTGCGATAGAACTACGTATACATGCAGAAATCAGTTCACTCAGAAATGACGAGCTCTGCGTGCTTATGAAAATGCTTTCGTTATAATAAAATGAAACTCTTATATATATTTGAAAATTCGGTACTTTTCGAAATAAGCCTGTCAAATCGTAATTAGAAACAAATTAATTGCGTAAAATCCGATCTTATATGCGTGGATTTACCCTACTTCTCCATAAATGTCATAAATTTCTGGCAGTTTGATAGTCAGTTGAAGTATGGAGAGCAAATGGCTACCTCGGGAAATGTGCAAGCCTCGAGGCGTGGGATATATCTTGCTTTATCTTAAATTATCAAATCTTACCAACGTTAATCAATTTCTCACTGTTCGCTACATCGTGGAATTTCTTTTAACATTTTGAGTCTCCAACTCGCGAGATTGCGAGAACCAATTTTGGATTAATTAACGGTAACCGTGATTTGGGGCGTAATTAACTTTATCATCATTTTGTTCGCCACATCGCAACTCAGAACTTCGAAGACAATTTTCTGGGAAATTAGTATGCCGAGTCGCGAAATCGCGAGATGGCGATAATTAAAAATTAATTAAGGGGAAGGAAATCTTGGATTAGGTGATTAATTAATCATGTGATAATTTCCTCGCGACTTTGGGAGTCGGGGTTTAGAAGCTGGAAACTTCGAAAAAGATAACGTCGAATGGCGAAAGGTCGAGAACAACTTTTACCATGGTTAGCTTTTTGCCTTTGATCCTTGACATGGGTTATCAGAAAGGACTTCGCGTTCTTGGCTCTCGGGGCTGTAAAAATAAGGCTTCGGACTTGGCGAATGCCGAGGAGCGAAACCCCGACGACGTCTAATCATGAGTTAAAGATTTTACCCTGGTTACTGTCTTGAGTGAAAATATAAAACGACTTCGCCGTTTCGCGACTCGGGACGTGTGAACTTATGGATCATAATATCCGATTTGCGAGGTACCGAAGCACAACAAAAAGGAGCAAACATTATTATGAAAGTGGACTTGTTTTAAAGAGTAGAAAAGCATCGCTTTTTATGTGACAAGGTTTCAAAGGTCTCGTCCTCTCGGCGGGAAAAATAAAATCAACTTTAGATTTCAAGTATCAAAAAATGAAAAATGTGACAGCCCCAAAAACAAAGGCGGCTCCAACATAGGCTCCAAATAGGGATCCCGCCTCCCTGTGAGGTGGGAAGAATAGTAGACCACGTGCCAATATTGGGTAAATGGAGTCAAAGCTCAATCAGGCGGAAAATTTCTAAGGAAAAAGGAATGAACAAGGGAAAAAACTTCGTTTTTACCTCGAGAAGTTTTTCAAAATCAGATATCCTTCCCAACACAGCTGTAGTCACATTTCACAATTTTCCCTTTCCCAATACTAACTTTGGGTATGTTTTAAGACAGTCGAAACGACCCTAGGAGACTCAACAGGTCTTGTGGCTCTCGGCTTGCATCAAAAGAATGAAATTACACATTTTTTAACCGGGAAGTCCCGTCTAAATTCGGGATGTGGATCAGGTTTTTAGAAAGCATCAGTTACCAGAGTAGAGTGATATTTATGTATAAAAGCCTTACAGATATCTCAGACATTGCTTCACTGCCAGCGAGCCTGTTCAGTACCCCGGTGAAGTTATATGGCCCCTTTTACTGAATTTCCTTTCACCACTTCGGAAATTGTTTATGAATTTAAATGCTAAGACGAGGGCAATCATTTCTGAATTTCCTTTCATCGTCTTCCTGGACTAGGTGGGGGCAATCATTTCTCAATTTCCTTTCACCACCCATCTTATAATTTATTTTTTGAGCACGAACATGGGGGCAATCAGTTTGTATCAGGGCTGATATCTGTCTGATATTTTGCATCAGAGTTCTGTCAACTTACTTTGATTACTCGGTACCAATCTTCCCTTGACCTTCACAACACCTTCGTTCTTAGGGAGACAGGGAAAATAATTTTTCAAGGGGCATCCTGTTTGAGCAAGCTTTGATTCTTCCGATGCTGTTGAAAAACCTAGGAAGGTTAGGATCGCTCTAAACGTTCCTTCGCTTAGCAGGGGATCAAGTAGTCATGAAGACCCACTTTCTTTCCACAATCTGTTTTGAGACTCAGGAGGCTAAAACGAAAAATTTTATTCCTTCGTAACGAAATGAAAGATGACAGCTTGTCAAAAGTTAGACCCGAAAACAGGCATGATACAAGGCAATGATTCATTGATTGAAAATACAGAAGGTCAAAACAGTTCGAGACTGGCTCTTGTAGATCTCTTGGGGACAGTTACTTTTGACAGACTGCTTTTAGATTTAGTGTATCATTCAAATTATTTTAACTCAAAGGTTATCAAGTCAAGCAATAATCCTGTTATCTAACAATTTAGCCGATATTGCAATTTGAATGATGTTACCTTGGTTTAACTTTGACAGTCTTTCATAACCTGCGTATTGAGAAAGCCTACCTTTACCTTTTCTTTTCAATTTCCTTGTGCACTATGAAACTACTTTTAGGTATCACCTGTTTCATGTCGATTTCTTTCTGACACTGCTTTGCAAATTACTTCTCCTGTTAGCTTTGCAAGCAGCTGGAATCCTGTAAAAAAGCAAATACGAACTTTATTCGAAATATGTTTAAAAATTATGAACAGAAGAAAACAGAAAGCCAAAAGGGTAATGTTTTGAATAAAAATGCATGTATGTACACAAATTTTATTTTATTGTTATTTCATGTATATATATGTATATATTATTATTATTATCATTATATATATATATATATATATATATATATATATATAAGAATGGCGACTGTTATGTCATGTAATGTTTCAAATATCGCCCGTTGACAGGGGTGCTGAGGACTTCTTCGTCGATGTTCTCCAACAGGAAGGAATTTTTCCCTTCTGGAGCTGAGACCCTAAATGGTCCATACTAGAGGTGGTCAAATTTACCATGCTTCATGGCTTCCTCTTTTCTCGCATCCCATCTTAGTACTAAGTCACCTGGAAGGAATTCCCTATCTTTTGCCTTGAGATCGAACAATGCTTTCATCTCATCCTGGTACTTCTGCATTTTTTCATCGACTTCAACTCTATGTTGTTGAACCTCGATCAGCTGGTTAATTCTTCTGGTTACATGATTGGGTTCCTCGTTTTGATCTTGCCATAGCTTCATCACTGGCAGCGCCAAGTTTATAGGTAGGACCGCCTCTGTCCCATAGACCATCTAAAACGACGAAATGCCGAGAGACCTTTTAGTGCTGATGCAGTTTTCCCATAATGCGTATTTCAAGTGCGCATGCCAAGACATTTTATTTTCATCCAGTACTTTCTTGATTATGTTCACCAGGCTCTTGTTATATGATTCGGCCAATCTGTTCCCCTGGGGGTAGTATGCAGTAGAATGGCCGAGAACGATATTATACTTCTGACAGAATCTGATCATGACCATAGATTTGAAGGCTTGGGCATTATCGGTAACTATCTTTCGGGGACATCCGAATCTTGACAAGATATTATTTTCCAAGAAATCTTTCACCACCAAGTCTGTTGCCCTTTTGGTTAGAATGGCTTCCACCCACTTAGTAAAATAATCCATAGCTGTCAGGATCCATTTATGCTGAGAACTGGAATGAGGATTAATTTCCCCTATGAAGTCTAGACCCCATTGTTGAAATGGAGCCTCAGCTTTGACTAGAACGAGTGGTAGTGCAGGGGGTTTCTATTTCCCAGCGAATATTTGACAAGGGTTGCACGCGCGTACTTTGGCATTTACGTCTGAAAATAGTTTTGGCCAATAGTATCCTGCTCTCAAAATATTATAGGCTGTGGCTCTCCATGCATGGTGTCCTCCATAGACTCCTTCATTGAATCCCTCTATAACTCATGGATGCCTAAAAGTGCTAAGGCATCAAGTTGCAAGAGGCAAGAGTCATCAAGTGTTGTGTAATTTTCAAGTTCAAGGTTTGGGCACCATAAAAAACTTGCATTGGCTAAGTGAAAAAGAGACGGAAACATGACTTACAGGAGACATGCATGTGCTTTCTTCAGGGGTTGGATTGATAGTTTTGTTGGTTAATTTCCATTGTAATTGTAGTCTATAAATGAGTCGTAGGTGTTAACGATAAAAAAAATGCACTGGCATTTTTGCAAGAATGATGCCTAATATTGTAGGGAACATTTGACTAGATTCCCTAGCTCCAAATCCACATCTGATTGCACCATTGGAAATCTTATGATGTGTATATGTCGATTGACTATTCAAGCATGCAAAACGGACTCTCCATGACTGAGAAATTTGATTTTTTCCAAGGCAGTTTATTTCTGTAAAACCATCATTTTCGGTGGTTTAGGCAAACAGGATGACTATTCATTAACCACTGAAAGCAGTGCTTTTGGTAGTTAATCCACCCAGAAGTCTTCTATGTTAACCACCAAAAATCTGTAATGACCAGAATACTTGAAATTTCGCCCAGATCAGGAATTTTCGAATCATAATGAGATGAAACCTCTTGGAATAGACAAGTGGTGAATTATCAAGTCAGATCCAATGGTTACTTTGATGGATAAGGAAAAGAAGAGGTGTTTTAATCAAGTTTGGTACATTTTTCAAAGGCAAAAATATAGGGATTTTGGCACACCTCAGCAAATTCAAATTTTACCTCTTGAAAGAGTCATCAGTCAGCCTTGGGAGGTTATCCTGCACTACACCAGCACTCAACCAGAGAGGAATACCATGAAATCTGGGATTGACCTCATTTTTGGGGATCATCCCACATCTTTTGCAACTAAATTTTGATTTACTATCTTGAGTATATTTGATCCTTGTTTTCAGGATCTCAGAACTGCTTTGTAAAGCTATAAAGCTAAGGATAGAATATGAACCAAGGGTTCGATTTTGGGTTCTATATGCTGCTACTATAAATGAGACTCATTCTTAATATATGAAACATTGCAAGCTTCCTTCATTTGTGTTTTCAGACCTTTCTTTTCTATTCTATGATATATTATGAGTGAATTATTTCTTTATTGGCGCTTATTCAATCTACATGTGACTGTCATCTCACTAATTGATTGATTAAGTTAAGAATCATAAGTTATTGACTTAGTTGTTAAACCCATTGTGCTTATTGTTTTATATGAGTATAATCTAGTTCAACAACTATCTTTTGTTCTATTTGATCAACCCTTGTCTGATTGCATTCTTAGAAGGCCTTGTGATATTTGATATTACTAGACAGTCTTAAAGACACAGTCCAACCCCTAGATATTCATCTTGATCCAAAAAACCACATCAATTATTAAGAAAATAGTTCCCAAAAAGAGTGAGTTACCAGGCATCTCTGACTTACAGCCTAGGAGAGTTTCCTGGAGTGATAACAAATTGGCGCCGTTGCCGGGGAGAGGAGATCGAAGCTCAGCTTCCTTGGGAGATGACATAGATCCATCTTTGATGATAGACAAAGCCTGGACATTATTTCGGTTGTAATTATCTATCTGGCGACTCCATGAAGGACGCATTCATTGGCGACTCCATGAAGGACAGATCTATTGGCGACTCCACTGGTATATAAATGAATCAGATCTTAGCAAAAAGCTACGCGTTATGCAATTTCTCAAGTATTGTTGGTTTCCCTAATCCAGTGCCTAGTAGAGATGAATGGGAAAATAGCCTTCCCAGATTTCCAGGTGAAGAGTGGGAAGTACCAGCTGAACATTTGTTGGATTTCCATGACTTCATTGACCGGCTTGAAATTGTACATGAGGATGTTCAAATCAAGCTTTTCAAATTTTCATTAGAAGGGATTGCTCTTGACTGGTGTCAGTCTCTTCCAAGTGCAAGTGTCAGCTCTTTGGCTGATTTTCATGCTGCTTTTCATGTGTTTTGATCTTCTCTACCCTCAGTGTTGTTATGAATTTCATTTGTTGACTAAGGATTCAGATGTTCATGAAGAGTATGATGTTATAGGGGATATTTCTCATTGTGATCAAGATATTGATGAGCTTCACAATGTTAGCCATAGTATAGATGCTTTTGACATTGTAACAAATGCATCTATTTCCTTAGGCTATCAGGAAGATCCGATTATCCCTTTTGAAAACTTGAAAAGTGATGATCAGATTGACAAACTAGAAAGTGAAACTGTTGAAACTGCAGTAGATGATGAGGGCAGCCTACAGTTTCGAGATTTGCAGGAACTGAAAGTTTGCAGCAGATACAAAGAGAGTGATGATGAAGAGGAGCACAAAGGTTCTGATCAGAAATTGACTTTGTATTTTCCTTCAAAGAAGATCACACAGTCTACATTCAGCATTGAGTTTTGTGAAGGAAAAGAATAGCAGCAACTTAGTCAGTTGGATCAACAGTTCAAAGAGGTATTATTTTATGATTTTGAAGACCCTATTGCGGACTTTTTTGATTCTATCAACAACATATATGTTAAAATATTTATGTCAGAAGAAGATTATCTTCATCATCCGCTCAAACCTCTTTTCTACATGATATGGCCTTCATTATTGTTCAGGGCAAGATCTAGCATAATGCCTGTAAATCAGTTTCTAACATGGTTGCATTGGAAGTATACTTTTACTTGATCAATATACTTCTATTGGCTAGATGTAGGAGTAGATAGAAAAATAAGCTCGCTTTATGAGTACATAGATCGCTTTCAGTTATTGTTGAATAAGCAGAGCACTCAAAATGTACTGATAAAATTTTGAATGTCTTCATCGAATTCATGCTTGATTTGCCAAATTCCTTTGATCCTTGACGAGTTTTTCATTCATCTTTTCTCCCCAAATCCTGTAATCCATGCTTCTCACTCCTGTATTGCAAAAAACATAATAAAATGTGGTATGTGCTTTAGTGATTAACTTTTATCTCAAATCTAAAATTGACCAAATCTGCCCTGTTTACCAAAGCCACATTACATGTTGAGATGTTCAAATACCTAAATACCAACCATATGTCGAAATTCCAAATCCTATACATCCTAAATCAGTACACATGCCAAACTTTGAGTCCACAAGCCATCACATAAATCAACACAAATCCCAGCGCTGAACTCAGGAAAAGTGTATATCAAAATGCATATAAGAAAGTAGCAGAGGCTTCCAGAGGGCTTCGATATGAGAAGTCATTAGGTGCAATGCAGGTAGATGAGGACGGAGATGTTGTTTTTGGTGGGGAGGATGAAGATCTTTATAATTCATTACAGAAGACCAGGCAAGCAGCACTGAAAAATCAAGCAGAAAGTAGTGCATCTGGCCCCCAGGCAGTAGCTTGGTTAGCAGTAGCTGCAAATCAGGCAAAATGAAATGGTAAAAGCCAATCAAGTGATGTGTAGGAAAATAAAGTTGTTTTTACGGAGATGTAGGAATTTGTGTGGAGTTTACAGCTTGATGAAGATACTCACAAACCTGTAATTGAAGATGTCTTTAAAGAGGATGATGAGGGTCCAGGTCCTGTCAAACAAGATGATGTTATAGAAGCCATAGGTGGGTGGACAGAGGTGAAATAAATGGATATAGATATCAGCGATCTCAGGGCAATGGAAAGGCATAATGTTCCTGCAGTCACAAGGCTTCTGTACAATTACTTGCCCCAGATTTCAATGAAGATGACGTCGAGCACTGGTTGGTTCCTACTGAAAATGTGCTAGAAAACCCTGAGACTCATGAGATTACAGACTTCTGCAGCTTCTATACTTTTCCCTCCTCGATCCTTGGCAATGCTAATTACACCATGCTGAAGGCTGCTTACTCTTATTATAATGTGTCAACCCAGACACCTCTGCTACAGTTGATGAAGGATGTTCTCATTGTGGCAAAGAAGAAAGATTATGATGTGTTTAATGCATCATGCAGAATGAGTCATTTTTGAAGGAACATGCTGCGGGTTGATGAGAAATAGCTGCCAAAACATCATCTATATGCTCGGGCTGTCAGTTATCATTAATTTAGCAGATCAAACAACCGAAATTACCTCATCAACAGGTGTTTGACAAATGTTACAAAGTATATTAGATGGTGACAGAATGGCATTTGCTAGATTTAAATCCACGAGTCAAATCCTTAATCCGTTCAACATGCAAATCCAAAGCGATTATATCATCGAACGATGACAGCGGCATAAGTGGCAACACTCTAGCCATTGACGAAGATTCGGGAGTCATGAGCGAAACAGCCTGAAAGTTCCTCATGCAGGTGTGCAATTACAACTCCAAATTCATTCAAGTGGAAAGCGATGGTCGAAATCCTAGTTTTGTGATCAACATTTGAATAATTATTGGCTCAAGACTCGTTACAGGTACCATATTGGTCTGCGCTATACAGGTGGAGCTCGTATGCTATTGATGCTTTCATTAAAGTTTGGTTTTATGCCCATAATGATCCCTGTTGGAGTGCAAGATTTAGAGGTGGATGGGGAGCTGTGGGTAAAATTGCGGTTGATTCCCTCGGTACCTTGGGTAGGGACTGCGACTTGGGCCTTTGTTTCTCTACCGAAGATCAAGCTTGATTTGTCTCCATTCCATTTTTTCAATCTCATGGCGATTCCAGTTCTTTCAATGTTTTTGACTAAACTTCTCACTGAGGATCTACCTCGTCTATTTGTTCGTCCAAATAAAATTGTACTTGATTTTCAAAAGGGACAAGCAGTCGGTCCTATTTCAAAGGACTTAAAAAATGGAGTTATTCAAGAAGGGAACAAAGACTATGCTGGAGAGTTATCGGTCACATTGGTAGATGCTCGAAAGCTCGACTATGTTCTTTATGGAAAGACCGATCCTTATATTGTCCTTAGTCTAGGAGATCAAGAAATTAGAAGCAAGAAAAATAGCCAGACCACTGTCATTGGTCCTCCTGGTGCTCCAATATGGAATCAGGACTTCCAGTTGCTTGTTGTTGATCCTCAGAAACAGAAGCTTGGTGTCAAAGTGAGGGATTCATTTGGCCTTGGAATGTACATTGTAGGCATGGGTGAGGCTCTGTAATAATCTGGCTTGGTTTAATCACTGGAATTGTTGTATTGGTTGCGATAAGCTTGGATGGTTCAAACTTTTTCAACCCTTGATTTACCTTGAACATCGGTTTTGGAGTCTGCATTTACAAAGGACTAGTGTTCAATCATGAAGATCATGTGGCTGAGAGAGAAACACATCTGATTTCAAACATCTTATTCCTTGGCATTTTTCTCCATTTATTGAGGAAAGAGTTCATCGCGGGAGAATATGTAAAATGAAGACTGAGCTTTGAGTGGATGTAGCATTTTTGAGTTTTAGTTGTTTCTCAAGCGATTAAAGAATGGTATTCGATAAAATATAATTTGTTTCTGGAAAATAGTCTTCAAGGTCTTTGCTTAATTGAATCCATTCCATCTTTTCCATCACATTAGTTATTTGCATTCTGTAAAATGAGGAAAAAGAAGTCAGAGGAAGAGAAGAGCCATTTCTCCTCTACCACAGCAAGAGTAACCCTCTTCGTCTAAAAGGAAGAGATCTAAGAGAAAGTTGGCATTCGACAAGGCAGAAGATGCACCTGCAGAGGGTAATCTTCTTAATTTACCTTACTCTGACTCAGATCTAGAAACAGAGTAGCTAAATGAACCTGGTACACAGCAGCAACCTACAGAGGGTGAACAATATCCTGATCTCTGTACTCCTACCCCTCCAAGAGGAACAGGAACCTCCAGAGATAGCACAATCATCTGCTAAACTTACTGTATCTAAAGCCAACAAGATAAATCAGTTGTTGAAAGAGTTGTACAGCTTGAAACATTCAAAGAAACAAGCTACTAATGAAAGAGAATGCAACTTTGTATAGAAAACTCAGACTTTTCAGATTGCAGTTGAAGGAACAAGTAGTCCCAGCAGCTAGAGCACTTGGATTAGAGGCCCTTGCTCAAATTGCCACTTCTATGGAAGGAGAGTTGTAAGTTGAAATCCATCAGGAGGAGATTACAAGTTTAGTCAGAGAGAAAGGAGCTTCATCTAAGAAGCCCTGAAGTCATTTACAAACATGCAAGTAATCAGAATTTTGATATTTTGATTTTTGAAATATTTCTGATTTTCAGTGGTTTAGGCGAGCCCTCCAATGCTCATTAACCACCGAAAAGAAGTGATTTTGGTGAATAAGGTGTTTAAATCCAAATATTGTTAACTACAGAAAGTTGTTTTAACCAGAATATTCAAAATTTTTCCCAGATTTGAGATATTCAAGTTGGAATGATGTGAAATCTTCTGGAATAGGATGATTATGAATTATCAAACCAAGTCTAAACACTATTCTTGAAGAAGAAAGTCAAAAATAAGTTTTTTGACTATATTTGGTCATTTTTAAAAGGCAAAATATCAGGGATCAGAAGACACATCACCCAACTCGAATTTCATCTTCAGGATATCAAGATAAAGACCCTTGGAAGGCTGAACTCCACATCACCAACTTACCACACAAACGGAAGGTGAGACAAGAGTAACGGAGGCATGACACTTGATGATGTTGAGTAGGAAATATCCAGATGATAAATTGTAAAGGCTAAATGACTCCATGCCCAAAACTAAAGGCACAGGGTTTGCCAAGTTCTTGGAAACCTCGCAGGGAGGTCTCCATCCCAGTTGGAGCCAGATGTTAACGATAAAAAAATGCACAGGCATTTTTGCAAGAATTATGCCTAATCTTGTAGGGAACATTTGACTAGATTCCCTAGCTCCAAATACAAATCTGATTGCACCATTGGAAAGCTTATGATCTGTAGATGTCGATCGACTATTCAAGCATGCAAAACGAACTCTCCATGACTAAGAAATTTGATTTTTTCCAAGGCAGTTTATTTCTGTAAAACCTTCCTTTTCGGTGGTTTAGGCGAACAAGACGACTGTTCATTAACCACCGAAAGCAGTGCTTTCAGTAGTTAATCCACCCAGAAGTCTTCTATGTTAACCACCGAAAGCCTGTAATGACCATAATACTTGAAATTTCGCCCAGATAAGGAATTTTCGAATCATAATGAGATGAAACCTCTTGGAATAAACATGTGGTGAATTATCAAGTCAGATCCAATGGTTACTTTGATGGATAAGGCAAAGAAGAGGTGTTTTAATCAAGTTTGGTACATTTTTCAAAGGCAAAAATATAGGGATTTCGGTACACCTCAGCAAATTCTAATTTTACCTCTTGAAAGAGTCATCAGTCAGCCTTGGGAGGTTATCCTGCACTACACCAGCACTCAACCAGAGAGGAAGACCATGCAATCTGGGATTGACCTCATTTTTGGGGATCATCCCACATCTTTTGCAACTAAATTTTGATTTACTATCTTGTGTATATTTGATCCTTGTTTTCAGGATCTCAGAACTGCTTTGTAAAGCTATAAAGCTAAGGATAGAATATGAACCAAGAGTTCGATTTTGGGTTCTATATGCTGCTACTGTAAATGAGACTCATTCTTAATATATGAAACATTGCAAGCTTCCTTCATTTGTGTTTCCAGACCTTTCTTTTCTGTTCTATGATATCTTATGAGTGAATGATTTCTTTATTGGCACTTATTCAATCTACATGTGACTTTCATCTCACTAATTGATTGATTAAGTTAAGAATCATAAGTTATTGCCTTAGTTTTTAAACCCATTGTGCTTATTGTTTTATATGAGTATAATCTGGTTCAACAACTATCTTCTGTTCTATTTGATCAACCCTTGTCTGATTGCATTCTTAGAAGGCCTTGTGATATTTTATATTACTAGACAGTCTTAAAGACACAGTCCAGCCCCTAGATATTCATCTTGATCCAAAAAACCACATCAATTATTAAGAAAATAGTTCCCAAAAAGAGTGAGTTACCAGGCATCTTTGACTTACAGCCTAGGAGAGTTTCCTGGAGTGATAACAGTAGGAATATTGGTCGCCCTCCTTTGTTGTACATGTAACATTATATATATATATACTTAAGGCACCTATCTTGGTTCCCATCCATACTTGTGTTCTATGGTTTCTTTATGTGTATTGGATTTTACTATTCCTTATATGATTATGTTGGCTTAGTATAAGTACTGCTGATATTTTTTAAGGTTGCAATTGGACATATGCCTAAGTGTTGATTGTTGGATGATCTAGAAGTTGTGTAGGACTTGGCATTGAATCTAACTATTGTAGCTTAAAGTGAAGTTATCGGTAGACTTCAAGTGAAGAGATGTAGTCAAGTTGTAGTAGGAACATGTTGGTCAAGCCACTCCAGCCGAGGAAATGCAGTGTCAGATGACTAGAGATGAAGAAATGATTTTTTTTAGGCAAGACTCTTAGGTCTATGAAAAACTCCCTCAGTACATGCCTATTGGAATCATTACTCTCCACATTGATGCTAGATAGCATATTTAAATGGTTCAAGTTCCATCCTATGTGGTTAGAATTTCCTTCTAACATTGGATGGAGCACTCACATATGGAATACCTCACGGGAAACCCCCAATTAATTCCCCAATTCGTGGATAGTAAGCAGGGTAAACCGTTGACCCTGATTACAAGGCCTAACCCCAAGAAGGAAAAAGATATTTGAACCCGTGACTTCCTCCGCTCAGGATAAATTCATGTTTGGCTCATAACCACTTGAGATAACCCTGGGGGCTTTCCAGGAAACTCTTGTTACAAACGAAAACTCCATTCTACAAATTTCACTTTCTAGTTGAACATTTTAGAGGGGATTAATACTTATTGGGTATTGTCAATCCATTTACAAATTCCTATGATGTAATGTTTATGAAGTTCAACCCATCTAGTTTGATATTTATTTGACACACAAAATAAGTTTGAAGAAAGGTTACGATGGGTCTATATATTTCCACCTTGAATCCCTTCTCATGTAGGTCATGAATCTAGTCTATTGGTGGATTATGCTAGATTTTATTTTCTTGGAAGAACCTTGGTATGAGCCTTAGATGATCATAATAGACAGTGGCAAAAATCACCCTTGATGTCTATTTTGGTAGTTATATTTTGTGTCAACCTCTTTCCAAGTTGTGTTGATTTGTTCGATGAGCACATTTGGCTTTAAGAATCTTCTTCTACAATATATTTAAATGACTATGGCTCTTGCAACTTTGTCTCACCTTTTTTAAATAACTCTCTAAATTCAAAATCTTTGTCATTTTTAAATAAAGGGTAATCTCCATTTAAGAGAAGCGAGGATTAGAGGCTTCATTCTCTCCATAGTTCAGGCTTTGAAATCATGTTTTCACTTTCTGCACTTCATCTTGGGTAGTAAGAAGGTTTCACTACCTTCTGTACACCAATATGTGAAATGTGTTTTCTTATTTTGTGATAGCTATATATACACTGATCTATTTTGTTGAAGATGTGAATGTTGGCTTGATCTAGATGTTAATATGTTGATGTGTGTCTCTTACTTTTTAAGGAGTCTTGTTCTATTTTTTATGGTATCTTTTGTGTAGAACTCTTTCTACAACATTGGACTAGTAATCTAACTATTGAATTTGTCCCACTTATACATGATTTTGTTGAGTTTCTTTGCATTTCACATTATTGTTAATGAGTCTCACCTAGGCCATCGCCACCACGAACATTGTGAAGACTTGTTATACATTTTCCAACCTTATTATTAGTGTAAAATGTTCTCTAGATGGTCCTCATCCTTTTGGGAGACTTTTTTTTTACTCAATAAGCACATTATTGTGCAATGGATTGGCCCACATCTCATTTTGTTTTCATGTGTTTTCATTTTTTGTAGCATAATAATCATGAGAATTTATTTATGATTTGTACATGGGTACCTTATCTAGCCCTGCTTTTGTGACCTATATTGAGGATTATTGTTCATGGAAACTTTTATTTTTTATGGATCTCTTTTTTCAACATTGGATATGTCGTCAAACTAGTCATTTTTGGTCCACTTGTGTAGATGTTTTGAGAGTGTCACCAGGAATTTTCCTTTGTGATCATGCATGGATTTTTCTTCCAAAGTGGAGCTACCACTTTGGGGCATTTTTGTTTGGGTCACCAGCGTTGTCATCACCTTCAACACTTTCCTCTTCATTTTTCCATCTATGTGACATCCATTACCAGCACCTACATCCACTCAACTAAACATCAAGGGGGGATGGTGTACAATGCTTCCTTGGTGGATTCTTTATGATTCACCCTTTTCTAAAATTGTATTTTTATAGAGTGAGCCTTATATAAAGCACCTATTCCTATTGACTTGATGGTTGCAATGACTATATACCCATGCATTATGGTGGGATGGATTGACATCCATATGGACACTCATTTCACACACTTTTCTCAATTGTACATGAGTACAGACTCATTTCAAAGTACCAATATCCATTTTTTCTCTTCGCTAAGTTGCACTTAAAAGAGGGGTATTGATGTATTTACACCTTTATGTGAAGTTTACTTAAATGCGTAGTATTGTTACTATGGGTAAATTTTGACTTATATACATAGATAAATTATTCCCTTTTTAATGCATTTAGTGAGCACACTTTAAGTGGTGTCTCCACATTTATTTATGCACTCATATTCCAAAATTCCTATAAATATGAGATGCATGCATGAACATTATTTTCCATGAATTGAAATGTGTATTATCTCATGATTCAATAGATTGATTTTATGTCATGTTTATGTGAAAATCATGTATAGGTTTATTTATGATAGTGGGTAATACTAGTCTTTTAACAAATTATTTTAATTATATATTATAATTTGACTAATAAAATAAAATAGAATATTTATTTTTTTGATAAGAAAACAAATTTTCTTTTTAATCTATCTCATTAAAATGTATCACATGAATTTCCTATAATTGTTGATTAATAATTAATATAGGTAACTTTTTTATTTCTTAATGTCCAAAGAAGATGAGTTATTAACCAATCATATTATATCTCAGTAATATCCCAGGTGTCAGGCCACTGGAGAACCTTTGGTTGGATGGTGGAATCATCCAACATTCCCAATGACTTGTGGCACCACGATTGTTCAACTCAATGACAAGGCCACACCGGTTTACTTGGCATGGACTATGCCTTACTCTTTGTTTCATTTATTACTTAAGAGTTTATGTTTGTTTCTTATACTTAGAACATTCAACGAGTAAAGAACACATACATAGACAGTAACAACAAAATATGCAATCGGGCAGCCAACCGGCCTAACACCCAATTTTATTACAAAAGAAGAAGTGTGTTGAGTCTTCAACTCATGCCACACCAAAGTTGTATTTACAAGGAGATTTTTCTCAAGTTTACACAATAATATGGGCAAAACAAACAAAAAAAAATCATCTGTCGTCTTGCAAAACCCTTCATGCCACTAACCGAATCACTTGACGAATGCCTTCAAACTTCACTTCATTATTCAAGTATGTGGTTCATACTTCTCTTGCCTCAATATGTGGGACCTGTTATCCCCGATATCTAGGGATGCATTAGCCTCCCTTTATCCAGATTGACTTAGGGACGTCTCCCTTGGACTTGCCATCCTAAATAGAAAGATTTCCCCATCGAGGTGACAGTGGGTGGGGAAGCTCCTGTTACGCCGGTTTCTACCTTTGACTCAAGCTTTTTAACCTTTCCTACAAACCGTGCGATAATAGGACCTGCAACACTCAACTTCACAACCCAAGTTTTCTCATCTAGAAGTTTCCTTTATTCAAGAAGAACTCACCCTCTTTTGCTCTTCAGTGCAAACTCCTCAAGGTGACTCAAGTCACCCACTAGGGTCGACTTGGGCCCTTGGGAGGAGATCACACTCTCTACCTTGGACTTGTCTCAAACCCTCAAACCTGTGATTGTGAAGAATGTGTGTCACTTTCCAATATTCCCTTCATTTTTTCTCCTCCTTGGTTTATATAGGCACCCAACTCAGCCAACCAACACACCCCTGGCCTTGGATTCAACACAACCTTTCGCACTTGTGTACTTAAATTATTGGGCCAAATTTTGTCTAAGGGGCACACGTGCCTTGGGTGAGTTAGTTGACTCACTCAAGTGCACCTTCCTTCATCTAGCCGACACTCCATTTTCATTTGGGTGCTCAAGTCATGCCCATGATCGATCACCAACCAATCATTTAGCTAAGTGTTCGTCGCATGACACCTTGTTCAGCTCCCCTTGGTGTGCCCAAGGTGACCAAGATCTCCCAATTCAAGTTTTGAATTCTATTTGGTTGGACCGGGTGCCTTTTCCTCTGAAGCATTCAACTGACACCCCTAGTCAACACATCATTTCAATGGAGCACCCATCTCTTTGCTTGGTGGAGATCCCACCTTTTTCCCGCATCTTTAGTCAAGAAAAAACATTAACTTATACCATAATAAATATTTGGGTGAATTCATTCCTTAGCACAACGTGTGCCCAAGGAACCCCAACTTCCCCATATATGAAGACTTTTATCTCATCATTCGAACCGAGCATCATGCCTACCCAATATCATTCATTTTGGTCAGAAGTGGAGGTTTTCACACTTAGTGTTGACGCCCCAAGCCGTACATCCTTCTCCACTCCAAGTCATTTCCACCCTCAACAACATCCACAGAAATATGTCATCTCCAAGCCTTTTCCCGAACCCATTCCTCCATCACAATTGTTGCTGGAAAACCCAAGTTTCATGCCAAAATGGAAACCCCAAATTATGGCTTAGTGGAAACCCCAACTTTTAACACCTATGATCAATCTACAACACCATGCAACCATCCACACTTCCCAAGGTCATGGTGCAACCAACATGCTTCTCCCCAACTTTTTCTACAATGTAGTCCAAGCTACCTTCGTCGTCGTTATGACCACTCTCTTCCCTATTATGATCGCAACCATTGTTACAACCCCAACCAAAACACGAAAAATGTATATGTCTTGGACCGTCATGTTGAATTGTTGCTCCCATACTCCAACCATTTTGACTCATGCCTCCACACATTGCATGCCTCCACTTCTTGAATAAGATGGGTATCTAATCTAACTTAGTGCCCAATCCATGAAAGTGTACTTCTCCATAATGCTCGTTGTCATTTTTGTCCAATGTCCACCATGTGCTCAACCCAAAAACATCAAGGCAAGATTGCACTTGCCTCTTCATTGTTGTCATCATCTAATTTCGTCAACAAGTTCCTATGAAAAAAAAAGTATCGCACAAATGAATCATTGTGCATTCGAAGTCTGATCCCTTTTCTATGTTGTTGTGAACTAACTCATCCAAGTGTTGAATTAGTTAGATGGACATTTCAACCATATTCACCCAAACAAATGCACACCTCCATATCATAACTAGTCTCCTCCATCCTCTACTCGACTCATCCATACAATACCTCGCCAAGGAAAATCCTTTGCCCTATCGCACTGCGATGTCCCCTCAAAAATGAAGTTTTCCTCTAACTTATTTAAATTCATCAACTAATCTAGATGAAAATTTGATGTCACTTTCTCACATCGTTGAACCCAACTCATCCCACATCCAAGTTATTTGAAGTCAAGGAAATCATTGCACGTCTACCACCCATGTGACCAACCGTATTCACTCTCTTCACTCATCCCAAAAAATGTAGGATCCCCAAGACTTCCTCATTACTGCTGCAACCATGCTCTCCATGGCACCATGGTTCACTGACAAGTCTACCCAAGTCAAGTATGATACTGGCTTCATCGGTCAATCTTCCATATTCTTCTTCACATGTCTGTGAAATTCCCTAATTACACAAGTATCGCATGTCCAATAATAATCACTGCACTACTACTTCGTTCATGTTGGGGTTCAACTTGTCTGCACAATCCTCTGATATTTATAAGTCAACAACTTCCTCAATAGGCGTCTCAACATATTTTCCAAAGTGTTCCAAGGAAAACAAGTGACCACAAATCTTGTTCGTCTCTTGGAATGAACCAAATCATTTATTTCCCAAGTTGTTTCATCCTTTGGATTTTTGTTGCGATGATCATGTCATCACATGATGACTCAACTATAAAAATGGATAAGGAACCCATGCTCCAAAGAACCTTGCCAAACATCCCAAATGAAGCATGTGTCTCATTATATTTTTCTTCACAAGTCCTTCAATGCACCTCATAAGAGAGCTTGACAACAATCAAGATTGTCTCCATCTCTGTAACCAAATCTTCCTAAGTCCACTTCTCAAAATTTCCCAAGCAAGTTGCTCCAAGTATTTGTCTACATCACCCAAACGAGGGTACTCTAAATTACTCTATGACTCCAGTGAAGGTCACAGACACACTTGGAACTCCCCTAAGTCTATGGTGGAAACAGGCCATACGTGTCTTCATCCAAGTTTGCTCATCTCCATTCAAACAAACCAATGCAACAACTTAGATCCTGCAAATAAATTGAAATGATCATGCTTGTTCATGGCATCTCCGAAAACCCCATGGTTCAAGTCATCATATTGTCATAGTTATGCAACTCGTCCCAAACCACCAAGTCTGATTACACGAAACGGATATCCTTGTTGTATCTCAAGAGAAAGTTCTTCCTCGTCAAATTTCTGTCTAAGTCAAAAACCATGAAGTGCCCAATTCACCACACACCAATCGAATTCCTTGTCCATACCTCAGTTTTCTTCGTCACCAAGGTTCCAAGCTCCATGACACACTCTATCACATCAATCAATCGCTACAACTCAAGGTCTGCAATAACATAGCCCAATGATTGTGTATAGTGAAACTCAACATAAACATGTCTTAGTATGGTGCATCCAAAATGTTCACATCAAGTCTTCAACTCAACTCTGTGATACACAAAACTTCATCTAAGTCACCTTCTCCATGCACCCAACTGAACTCGTCTTCACTATCTGTCATCTTCATGCCCCAAATAATTATGCATTAGAACACCATGCACATAGCACCCGACATTGAAATCATCTTGATGTTAACTGGCTTGTGTAACTCTACAAAGAGTCACCTCGTCTGAAAGTTGTGATCAATGTCCACAACCCAACTGATTCAACTATTGTTTTTGATGATGCATGACACAAAGTTGTCATGGTGAAAACGTGCCAAGTCGACTTCCCTGGGACACAAAATGTTCTTTGATATGCAATTTGTTTCATGCTCTAATACCACTTGTAATGATGATGACAGTGGTGAAGAGTTCACTAACTACTCAAAAAAATGAACCCAAATTGTCGCTTTCTTGCCTATTGAGTTATTATCTCTAATACTACCTATCAGTTCATTGGAGAACCTTCGGTTGGATGACAGAATCATCCAATGTTTCCAACGACTTATGACACCATGGTTGTTCAAATCAACGATAAGGCCAAACCGATTTATTTGGCCCGGACTTCGCCTTACTCTTCATTTCGTTTAATACTTAACAATTTATGTTTGTTTCTTATACTTAGAACATTCAACAAGTAATAACACATCCATAGACAATAATAATGAAATATGCAAGCGGGGTGCTAAACTGGCCTAACACCCAATTTTATTACAAAGGAGGAAGTGTGTCGAGTCTTTAACTCGTGTCATACTTAAGTTATATTTACAAGGATATTTCGCTCAAGTTTACACAAGAACCTGTGCAAAACACAAAGACAAACTTCCTTTGTGGCCTTGCAAAACTGATCCGTGTGGATATTGGTGGCCACCCACCTATTCCAACTGACTCCTCTTGACCATTTTGAGTTCATCACATTCTTATGTACTTCTTTGTAATTGTGGGTTCTACACTTCTGGGGTTGTCTGAAGCCCTACACATCTTCCAGGTGGATA